>JBBPBX010014323.1:0-22103 GCA_038048925.1 Garcialebias charrua
ATCAGGACTCTGTACCACAGAGCAGACAGCGTCCCCACTAACGCAGGAGCCAGACAGAAGGAGAAATCACACACAAAACAGGCTCTAGAGAAATGTGGATATCCTAACTGGGCCTTCCTGAAAGCAGAGAAGAAACCCAAACAGGACTCCAGCCAGCCATCAGGTGAAAAGAAGGAACCCAGACCCAGACCAGTGGCCATTCCATATGTTGCAGGGGTTTCAGAGACATTGAGACGTTTATTTTCTAAACACAACGTCCCAGTGGCTTTTAAACCTCAAAATACATTACGGCAAAAACTGGTTCATCCCAAAGATCCAGTCCCCCGGCAAAAACAGAGTAACATTGTGTATGCTGTTCAGTGTCAGGAGGGCTGTGATCAGTCTTATATCGGGGAAACTAAACAGCCACTGGCCAAAAGGATGGCCCAGCACAGAAGATCAACATCATCAGGTCAGGACTCTGCAGTCTACACTCATCTCCAGGCCAGCGGTCACTCTTTCAGGGATGAAGATGTTCACATCCTTGATAGAGAGGAACGATGGTTTGAGAGAGGAGTAAAGGAGGCCATCTTTGTGAAAAGAAACCGCCCATCATTAAACAGGGGTGGAGGCCTCCGAGTTCAACTGTCCCCCTCCTACAATGCTGTGATTGCTGGTATCACTCAGCCCTCTGTGAATAGCAAACAACCATCAGGGTGCTAACGATCCATTGTTAGGCTGATGGTCCTCCTTGATCATGTGAGCAGCTGGTTTCAGGCTGTCATCAGCCAACTGGTTGTGTAACACTGTGAGAGGGTGCTATTTATAAGACTGAGCTGAACCCAGCACCTCAGACTGAGGAAGTCTTTCGGACGAAAGACGAAACGTTTCTACAATTTTTTGCTTTGTTTTGTTTTTTTGTTTTTTGAATGTCCAGAGGACCAGACTTAGCTTTTTTAGATTTTTCTACCTGGATTATTGAGCATGCATCAGGGTATTTTAACAGTGCTCCTGCAGAACTTCACATAAGTTTGTGTAAACATTGTTTATTTTAGTCAAATAAATTATCATGCTCAACAGTCCACAACATATTTCAAACTCAAGCATAGCTATAAGCTGTTAATATATCAATACTGTATAGCCTGATGTAAAACATTTGACTAGCAAATGTTATGTATTGGGAAGTTTTAATTATTGCTATCAAGCGTTAGCAAAAACACTGTTTTGAGCCAACAAAAAAAAAAATGATATACCGTAGTGCCAATCAACTCACATAAAATTAAAACTCAGTTATTAACAAGTACAAACACGGCAGTGCTAGCCAGCTGTTTAGCAGCTGCACAAATATTTTTTGATAAAAGAGACGTACTTTGTACAAACATACCTTTATCTTGCTGTTTTTTTATCTTCTTCTTCTTTTTTCCTCGTCCTTTTTTCAGCCCCTGAAGGATATATGCCCTTTTTTGCGACATTATCTAGCGTTAGTTGTGTCAGGTGCTTAATTAGCTTGGGTGCGTACTTCACATTGTGGCAAGGAGCTCAGAAACCTGAGAAACCTGTAAAACGGGATACCGGGGCCCCCACTAAGGGGGTTCCCAACCACCTGTCATTTCTTTCTTTCCTTTCTACTAGAGCGATTTCTACATATTCAAGTATACATATACACACAAATATATGATATATATGTTATATATATCATTATGAAAATAAAAATCTGAACTTTATGATGAAGTTGTGTGTAATAGAATCATATAATTTAAAAAATGAAATAAAATTTATAAAAACCCACAAAACTCAGCTCCTCTTTGGGGGCCCCCTTGTGACCCTGGGGCCCCAAGCGCCCGCTTACTCTGCTTATGCCTTGGGCCGGCGCTGGTCACACATAAAACAGTCCTGCATCGCTTTGCATCGCTTTGAATGAGAACATGCGGCTGCTCGCTGGGACAGGTGGGGGCGTGGGTTAGGGGCCAAAAACTCCGCCCCTTCTGTTCTCTGATTGGTCCGGTCAAAAATCAGCCGGAGAAATCGTTGTCTATGGGAGAAGTCCCAGACTGAGCAGTGAAGGGAAATGAGAATTGAGCGGAGCTTTGAAGGAAGGCGAGGGCCAGGCTAGGACTTCTCCCATAGAAAACGATTTCTCCTGTAGATTTTTGACCGGACCAATCAGAGAACAGAAGGGGCGGAGTTTTGTTAGTTTAGCCTGGCGAGGTCCAGGCTATCAGATAAATAGCTCAGAAACCACTCGGTGGATATTTTTTCTGCTACCAGTGTGTAATTATATGGCTCTAATTTACTGACTGTTGGCCTGGATGAAACATTTGAGATAAAATTCGATTTTTTATAATTTATTTTCGTAGCGCACCCGAGGCTGTTTGGAAAATGTCAAACCGAAACAATTTAAATCCAGCAGATTTGACCATTTCGTGAATTGATTTAGGAACTGTTAAGCTCAGGAACACTTCTGATATTCATTCAACCTTTATTTAGTCAGGTAAATCTTTTGAACCTCATGGGCTCATTTACGAAAGCGACCTGCTAAAACTAAAGAACAATGAACAGCAGTGATAGAATTTCCTTTAAACAATAAACAAACAAACAATAAACAATAGAAAACAAAAGAGAGAAAAAAACAAAAGATTTTTTTTTTTTTTTTAACAAAGTATCAAAAAACTAGCAAAACATTATAAGGTAGACGTATAAAATCAAAGACAGGAACAAATCTGCATTGGTTTTTGCCAGGATTCCAACAGATTCTGAAAACCATTTAGAGAAGTCAAGGTCGAGAGCTTCAGATCTTTTTGTAAGATATTCCATGAAGCAGGAGCGGAGTAGGAGAAGGCCCTTTTTCCAAGTTCAGTCCTCACTGACGGAACACTGCAGGTAATCATGTCCTGAGAGCGCACACTGTAGCTGCACTCACGCAAAGACATGTAGGAGGAGATGTATGAGGGCAGCAGACCAAGAAGTGATTTAAAGATGAAAATGTACCAGTGGAAGAGTCTGCGTGAGGTTAATGATGTCCAGTTAACCAGTGAATACAGGGTGCAGTGGTGGGTACGATAATCACAGCCAGTTATGAATCTTAGTGCACCATGATAGACAACATCCAACATCCGCAGGGTGCTTGTAGGAGCATTCATGTAGAGAATGTCACCGTAATCAATGGAGGGAAGGAAAGTCACAGATACAAGGCGTTTCCTAACATTCAGTGTTAGACATGATCTGTTTCTGAAAAAGAAACCCAGTTTAACTTTCAGTTTCTTCACTAGGTTTTCCACGTGGAGTTTAAAAGAGAGATGTGAATCGATCAGGATACCCAGATATTTATAGGAATCAACAAACTCAATAGGGACACCATTTGAAGATAAAATCAGAGGAGGATCTGCTGGAACCGCCTTCCTATTTGAAAAAAACATCCCTTTTGTTTTATCAGCATTTAGGACAAGTTTGAGACGGAACAAATCTGACTGGATGATGTCAAAAGCGGATTGCAGTAACTGGAAAGCCTTAGCTACTGTTTTAGCTCGGCAGTAAACAACTGTATCATCAGCATAGAAATGTAAGGATGCATCAGGGATGCAGTGACCTACATTAGCTATGTAGATTGTAAAGAGAGTGGGTCCTAAAACTGAGCCTTGTGGTACACCATTTTTAACTGTTAAATAGCTGGAAGAAGTACCGTTATGTTGAACACATTGCCTCCGATTGGAAAGATAGTTAGAAAACCAACCGATGGTGTGATCAGAGAAACCGATTTCTGAGAGCTTATGACACAGGATGTTATGATCCACAGTGTCAAAAGCTTTAGACAGGTCTAAGAAAAGTGCAGCACAATAGTCCTTAGCATCCAATGCTTCAACAACATCATTCAGAACCTTCAGAGAAGCAGTTGTTGTGCTGTGTTTTTTCCTGAAACCAGATTGATGGAGAGGTAAGATGTTAAATGAGTCCAGATAATTTTTGATCTGAGAGTTTATCAGTTTTTCTTGAACCTTGGCTAAGATGCAGAGTTTAGAGATCGGTCGATAATTGTTCAGTGAGGTGGGGTCACCTCCCTTCAGCAAAGGAAGAACAAAGGCTGTTTTCCAAGCATCCGGAATGGTGTTTTGGCTTATGGATAGATTAAAGATGTGGGTCACAGGGACTGTGATGATATGAGCAGCCAGCCTTAAGAAATAAGGTGGAAGTTCATCTGGACCTGCAGATTTTTTAGGATCAAGATCATTTAACAGTTTATTTACCTCACTGACTGAGAACGGAGAAAAAGAGAAGGTGTGATTAACAGATGGTTGACTTGTAGGAGGGATTTGATTTGTAGAAGTTTGATTATTAGATAAAGTGGCTGATTTTCCGTTTGTAACTGTGTCAAATAATGAACTAGAAGCAACAAAATGTTTATTGAAACAGTTCAGGATCTCGTGCTTATTTGACACAGGAACAGAGTCAACAAGAAATTGTGATGGGAGGTCAGATGATTGGGGGGTGCCTGAGAGAGATTTGATGGTTTTCCAGAATTTTTTAGGATCGTTTAGATTTTTGGAGGTCTGAGATAAGAAGTAGTTACGTTTTGCGGCTTTAATGGCAGTTGTGCATTTATTCCTTAGCTGATATAACGTCAGCTAAGAAATATATTTTTTCTCAGCAATGAAATAATAGTTTTTACCTTGTTTTCTTGAAAATTCCTTCATGGCGGCAGCCATTTTAACTGACGACGTCAGTCGACGTCGTTCAAAACTCCGCTAAACTAACAAAACTCCGCCCCTTCTGTTCTCTGATTGGTCCGGTCAAAAATCTACCGGAGAAATCCTTGTCTATGGGAGAAGTCCCAGACCCTAGTATGAAGCGAAGTGAAGGACAAGGGTCTGGTTTTAACCAGGCTATAATTTAGCACAAAACAGCTAAAAAGTAGCTGACGTAGCAGAAAAAGCTGAAATTAGCAGAAAGATCTTAATTGGGCTGAAAGTAGCAGAAATTACTACGAAAAACTTCTATCTGAAAACAGCTGAAATTAACTAAAAAATGCTAAAAAGCTAGCTGAAAAAGTAGAACAAGCTTAAATTAGCAGAAGAAAGCAGAAAGAACACGTTTTCCCAGTTAGGCTGAAAGAAGCAGAAATGAGCAGAAAAAAGTGGAAACTATCTGAAGTAAGTTAAAATTAGGGGGAATAAACAGCCGAAAAAGTAGCTAAAAATGTGAAAAGTGTAAATTACCTGAAAGAAGTGGAGAGAGCACATTTTTTGCTGAATTGTGCTGAAAGATGTTGAAATGAGTGCAAAAAATGTGCAATTAGCTGAAAAGCTTAAATTAGCATAAAACAGCTAAACAGTAGCTGAAAGGAGCATAAATAAATTAGAAGATGCACAAAAATGTTGTAGTTAGCAGAAATAATCTGAAAGAAGCACAAAACAGCTGCAATAAAACAGCTGAAAGTAGCTGAAAAAGTTTAAATTTGCACAAGGAAGCTGAAAGAAGCTGAAGCAGAACAAAATGTGAAAGGAGCAGTAAAAGGTTGTAAACACATCTAAAGATGTGAAGTATGTAAAATGAGCTCAATTCACTTTCTATGTAAAACAAAAGTGTCAGAAAAGGCTAAATACTGTATTTCAAAAAGCTAAAGTTGCACCAATACCAAAAGTCAGAGCAGCTTTTTCCTGAAAGAGCTGAATGTTTTATATGATTTGTTGAAATAGGTTGAAAACTGCGGGACGAGAAATGTTCTTAAGAAAAATGGATCACGATGGAGTGAATGCTTCTTAAACATTCACTCTGTTATTAGTGACTCCTCAAAGCAAAGATGGAAGATTTTAACCAGCAGACCTCTTTGGTGCGATGACCAGCTGAACAGTTTTTACCTGGAGAAGGAAAAACATCCATCATTTCTGCTTGCAGAACCCGGTCTCCAGTAAACACACAGTTTCTGTGTTGAGCCGACTCACCCTCCAAGAAAATTTTAGAAATGTCCTTTAATTTAACATTTGAGCTACGTTTACTGTAAACGCTGCCTCTGCCCGCTGGACGGACACCACAGAGGCTGCACCTCCATGTCAGAGTTTCCTGGGAAAACCCCGTTCTTCCAGTCAGGATTCCCTTCTGGAAAAAGAGTCGGTTTGTCCGACCGTATAACTTTAGAAAGCATTTAGCCAAATAAAATAATGTTGCATCAACAGAACCTCTGCTTATCTCGCGTTAGCCGGCAGCTGAGTCAAACGTTGAGCTAATAGCTCTGCTGCGGTCGCGTCGGCTCAGTTGGACGTCCTGCAGCTGCAGGTGAAAGGAGTCGCAGCTCAGACTGCAGTCAGCACCACCTCAATGCAATCAGATGATAATGGGCTGCAGCTGGTGACGACCAGTCGCTCACAATTACTCGTTGTCTCCCAATCTGACCTCCAACGAGTCCCCGGTGACATACCGCCGGTAGCAGGATGGATTTAAACACCGGGTCTGAACGAGGCCTTCATCGTTAAAACGTTAATTTAAGGGTTGGTGCACGTCTGTGGCGTTTACTGTGAACGTCTCTGTCAGAGCTTTGATTCAGGGCTGCCGCTGTGTGGAGCTGGACTGCTGGGACGGGGACAAAGGCGAGCCCGTCATCTACCACGGCCACACCCTCACCTCCAAAGTTCCTTTCAAAGAGGTCATCGAAACCATCTCGCAGTACGCCTTCAAGGTACGCGTCAGCTGTGACGGCACGCCGCTCCCCCTCCTGCCCTGTTCCTCCCCGCTGTTGCTTTCACTTCCTGTTGTTCCACTCGAGAAGCTAAATGGAAGCTGTGCTGTTCCCTGCAGGCGTCCCCCTACCCCCTGATCCTCTCCGTGGAGAACCACTGTTCTGTGGAGCAGCAGGCGGTCATGGCCAAACACCTCCGCACCATCCTGGGCCGAAAACTGCTCACCCGACCGCTGAACGACCTGCCGCTGACAGAGCTGCCGTCTCCTGAGGTATTCGCACTCACACACTCAATCGAGGCAGTGCACGCCGTCCTACGCTTTTCCATGGTGGCACCGCTCACTGTCACTGCGCCGCATGATGTGTGCTATTACCGTATTTTTCGGAGTATAGGTCGCACCCGAGTATAGGTCGCACCATCCAATTATTGCCAAAGAATTGGAAAAATCTATACATAGGTCGCACCTACGTCAAAATGTGGACCGTGTTTAGCTCTGCTGCAAATGTCTCTTCCACAGGAGCGCACAGCAAGGCTTTTAAGAAGATTAACACTTAAAAACAATTAATTGTTTGATAAAAAATTATAGCAAATATGTGTCTGAGCTGAACTTTTCTTTAAAGGTGCAGTCTGCAGTTTCTGTAGTGCAGTCTGTAAGTTTTCTAAAAATATATTTTTAACATATTTCTTCACTCTGTCACTATCTCCTGACAGACTGATGTTAGACAAAGTAATCTTTGAAAAAACTATAGTCCCCTTGCTTCTCCAGGTGTTACTAAAAGCATTTCTAAAAAGCCACAGTGACCCGCCGTTAACCAGCCAATAAAAACAGAGTTTGTAACCAGCCAATAAAAACAGAGTTTGTAACCAGCCAATAAAAACAGAGTTTGTAACCAGCCAATAAAAACAGAGCTTGAATTTGAATTTCAGCAGAGCAAGGGGGAGCAGAGCCATATATGGCTCTGAGGGGGAGGGATCAGAATGCTTTCCCTGTTGAAAAATTTTCTGTGCTGCGTTCTACAGAAACTGCAGACTGCATCTTTAATAAATGAATAATTTTAGCTGGATAAACACCTAAAAATATATATTTGTTAGCTGACATTATTGTAAGAGTGTGTCTCAGTTTAATTTTTGTTAATAAATGATTACACATCAGCTTATTTTAATAAAAAGCCATATATAGGTCGCACCTGAGTATAGGTCGCAGGCCATGAAAAAAATGATAAAAAGGTGCGACCTATACTCCGAAAAATACGGTACGTGCATAGGTGTTTTGAGTTACCGTGGCGACATAATTTTCCAAAAATTACCTAAAACACATAAGATTACAGGTAGTCCCCGAGTTACGACGGAGTTCCTTTCCTACGCCCGTTCGTAACTCGGATTTCGACGTAAGTTGGAAAACACGTACACACTGGCCGCCACTTATACACATACATGTACGGTACTGTACAGTTACCAAGCACTTAGCCTATCCTAACACAGTACCCTACATAATTATCAAAAAACACATACAGTATACAGTATTTGGAGCCATAATAAAGGGGGAAAAAAGTAAATTTTTTTACTGGGAGCTGGTGAATTCTTCCTCCGCCTGTTAGCATGTTAGCTCGTTGCACCTCCGGTCCAGCTCGCTGTTTCTGCCGTCTCCACCTCCGTGCACCTTTTGTTTATGACGTAAAACCGCCGTCAGCCTCTGTCCAGTAAGGTCTCCACCTCCACTGCTTTGCTGTTTGTGCAGTGAAACTCGGTCCAGAGCGGGTCTCTCTCTGTGTTTTTCCGCTGCGTCAAGCTACTGCTACTTCTACCGTCAAACAGGAAGTACAACCGGAACTGGCTTTTCAAAATAATTTTATTTTTATGAGATGCGTGACGTAACCCCGAAACGTCGTAACTCGAGGACTACCTGTATTTAGAGAATGATTCAAATTAGTTACGACTGTAAACTCTTTGAAATGCCTCGTTGACCACCGGATGGAAACGATTGAACTTTCTCATAAAGTAATCACTGAAGACTCTTCTACAACTTTTATCAGCCTGATTCAAAATGGCCGCCACAGCAAACTTAACAAAAGCGTCGAAACGCGGACGTATTGCCGTATAGTCTCCGTACATCTGTAAACGTCCTCTTGTCTCGCTCATGACTTCTGATCCGCTCAAGGTCATTTAAAGAAACGTCGTACGTGTATTTGTCATCACTAGACGGAGCGTTGTGAAATCCTTTCATCAGCTCTGGTCAAGGTCGCTCTAAGGTCAAAGGTTATACAAGCCTTTGCTTCTGGGCCATTGCTATAGATAGCTCTATAGCGTTTGTCGACAGGCGTATAACGCGCCGTGTGCTGTACTCTTCGAGATCTTGAGCCACAGGTTGCCGTGGTAGTAGCTGATGGTGATCTCTAACATGTGCAGTGACCGCGCCGAGATTCCCGGTTTTAACTTTTGCTCCACCAACGTTTCCCGCAGGAGCTCAAGTGGCGCATTCTGGTGAAGGGGAAGAAGACGACGCCTCACCTCGATCAGCTGAACAAGAACGGGAGCGTCGCCAGCTTCTCCTCCAGCACCGAAGAAGAACCGGCAAGCGGCAACAAGAGCACGCCCAAGACCGACCCCGCGAAGGTGCGTTCAGGGGAAGGTGGGTCCGAGACGCTTTTACAGACGGCGTCCGGGCCAATCGCTCTGTCGCGTTTCTGTTCCCAGGTCTGCACGAAGCTCAGCCCCGAGCTGTCAGAGCTGGTCGTGTACTGCAGGAGCGTCGCCTTCCGAGGCTTTGAGAACGCGTCTAAAACGCCTTCGAGCGAACTGTCGTCCTTCTCCGAAAGCGAGGCGCTCAAACTCATCAAAGACGCCGGTACGACGCCTCTCGACTGACTTCTAGTGTTCAGCTTGATGAATGCTCGACCAGCTTCCTGTTTTTTTAAATGTTTTGTCTTTTGCAGGGAAGCTTTTTGTGCGACACAACAGCAGGCGGCTGAGCCGGATCTACCCCTCCGGCCAGCGCCTGCAGTCGTCCAACTACGATCCTCAGGAAATGTGGAACTGCGGCTGCCAGATGGGTCGGTACTCGAAGAACTTCAATTTTAAAGGTCCACTGACATCATCTTACAAATTTGCATGAAATGATAGAAGATATATATATTTTATCATTCAACTATGTTAGTTTTTGCAAACAAAATGATAAAATAATGAAAATTCCTTCCAAACTGAGTCTAAAATTAAAAACAGCTTTTCTCTCTGAAAATTCCGACTACAAGCGAATGCAACATTTGTGACGTAGGAAGCAGGACCTTCAGTCTTCGTCTGCCATTAACACATATTCATTCTCAGCCAGATCGCCTTTTTTTTTGTAAAACTTAAAAAATGCCGGTTCGGTGTGTCGCATTTGGGTGTTCTAATATCATCAGTGAACAAGTGAGCCTTTTCACTTTCCCAAAAGATGTAAGACCTTCGTCAAAAATGGAATAAATAAAGCTGCCCCCCTCGGACTGAGCTCCCTGCTTCCTGAACAGGTAAGAGTCAAATACATACGGTGCAGACCTAAATTAAAACCTGCTGTTTCTGCTCATCTAACTTCCTGCTTCCAAAACTGAAGACAAATAGCTCAAATTTTAAAGGGGACCAAAGATGCAAAATTCACTTTTTAATGTTTTTTTTTAACTCAACTTTGGTTATGTACTTCTTAAAAAAACAGTCCTAGGGCCAAAAAAATGCACCCAGTGGTATATTTACTCTAAGTATATTTATTTTTCAGTGATATAAATGTCTCGTTTTCAAATCCTGGCGCTTGTGATGTCACAAGCCGTAGGACAACCCACCCCAACCTGAGTCCAGCCCCTCACCTAGCAACCCCTGGTGATGCTCCACCCACTTCAGTATAAAAGACGTCACGGTTGTTTTTCCTGAGTTCATCTCAGAGTTCGATGTTTCGTTGTTGTTAAAATGCAGTACCGCTAATAACTAATTATCTATCAGTAAAAACGAAAAAACTTATTTACGGGCTCTTAAATCAACCGGACGACTGCTCACGGACCATATCCGGTCAGCGCCGGATGTGGTCCGTGAAAAAAGCGGTCCCCGCTAGAGAGAGCGTGTATAGCAGTTAGCAGCCAGTGTGTTACTCTGCAGCCTTATTGCTTGTTTTCAAAGAGTCAGACGAAGAGTTTTTAACATGGAGGGTGAACTTATGGATGTTTCTCAGCGGCCTACGCGACGCGTCAGCGCCTCATTTGCCCTGCCCAAAATGGCGTCTGCCTCTGGGTCTGACTCAGGGTCCCCTTTGGAGGGCGGAGTTAATGTAAACAGATTTTTGAAGGGCGTGGCCTTATCATAAACAGCCTGTTCAGATCGGAAGTGAGAAAAGGCACAACTAGAAAGGGGATATTTTATTATCTAAGAATTATTTTGTGCATTAAATTGAATGAACATGGTCTGGATAGCCCACAGACATACCATAAAAATTTATAGGACCAATAATTGGTCCCCTTTAACTTAGATTGATAATTTTGTTGTTTTAATTCTTGTTCGCCATGAATATTTATATGGGACGTTCTAAAGACGTTCTCCTTCCTACGTCACAAATGTTGCATTCGCTTGTAGTCGGAATTTTCATTAATTTATCATTTTGTTTGCAAAAACAAACACAGTGGAATGATAAAATGTATATATTATCTTCTATCATTTCATGCAAATTTGTAAAATGATGTCAGTGGACCTTTAAATGCATTTGATTAGAAAATGTGTCTTTTTGTGCTAAAAATGACTTCTTTATGACTGTAGCTCTTTGTGTCGTTGCCTTCAGTGGCGCTGAACTTCCAGACGCCCGGGGAGCAGATGGACCTGAACCAGGGTCGCTTCCTCCCAAACGGCCGCTGCGGCTACGTCCTCAAGCCCGACTTCCTGTGCAGCCCCAAGTCTGACTTTGACCCCGAGAACACAGGCGGGGGTCCTGGTCACACCCCCACCCAGCTGAATATAAGAGTGAGCTGTGAACTGTGCAGTGAATCTCACAGAGAACTGGGAACGTTGGCAGAAAATCTCATTTTTCACTTGATTTACACGATGATGTTTAGAAAATCAGTTGTTCGTTCTTTCTTTTTTTAACAAATCATCTATTGAGGACATGCAAACGGTTTGAAGCTCAGCCGGTTTTATGTTATTTATCATTCAGATAAATGTTTCGTGAGGTCTAGACTCAAGCCTTATCAGTGCATTTGTCAGTTTTCCACCTAAAATGCACATAAACACGCTGCTGACGCGTTTCTGATCCACATTTCCTGTTTCCTTTTCGTGCTGCAGATAATATCTGCACAGCAGCTTCCGAAAATCAACATGGAGAAAGCCAGCTCCATCGTGGATCCGCAAGTGTGGGTGGAAATCCACGGGGTGGCGATCGATAACGCGAAGAACAAAACCCACCGCATCGACAACAACGGTAACGTCAAGTCTGGGAAATTAATACCGGTAGTTTAAAAATGAAGCATTTATCGAGCACGGCACTCAGGCTGAAGTGATTTAACGAAAGTAAAGTGTCGAATTAACGCCTTGCTGTAATCGCTTTATCTGGTATTTTTATTTTGCAATTTAAAAAATAAATAAAAAACTATTTTCTGCTAAAATGCTGCGTGAACGCTGTTGGTAAATATAAACTTTTTTTTAAATCGGTACAGCTGTAACTGAAATGAGTTAAAGAGTAGCGAAATGTAAAAAAGTTAAGATAAAAATAGAAAAAGTAGTTAGCGGATGGTAAACGTAATTTTTTTTACAAAGTTGAAGCTAAAATTAGCAAAACTATCCCAAACGTAAGAAGCAGAACTGCACCTATAACCTAAAGAAGCCAAAAAAATAGCTAAAATAAGTGAAACGGTAATAGAAATGAGCAAAAACCATATAGCTAAAATTAACAAAACTAATTGTTAAAATACATGTAAATGTCACAAATGTAGTAAACAGATTCTATCTTAAAATGAAAAGCAGTAGCTAAAATTAGCTAAATCTAAACAAAACAGAAAAGCTAAATGCTAGAAGCTAAATGTAACAGAACAGTAGCTAAAGGCTAAAAGCAACAGAACAGTAGCTAGAAGCTAGGAGCCAAGATGGTGTAGTGGCAGGGCTTCCGACTTGGGACCCGAAGGACGCGGGTTCGCGCCCCGGCCACTACACACCTTGGGGTGTCTATGAGTACACACCTAATTCCCCAGCTCCCCGGGCGCTTTCTATGGCTGCTCACTGCACCACCTGGTGGTGGTTGGGTTAAATGCAGAGATGAATTTCGTCTGTGTTTGGGAAACATACACAGATGACAAAAAAGGACATTATTATTATTAAAGAAGCCAAGAATAGCTAAAAAGCAAAACAACTCAAATTAATAAAAGAGCTGCTGAATTTAACAAAACAAATGCTAAAGATAAGATCAGCAAAGTATAAGCTAAAATTTGCAAAATCTAAAAGAAGCAGAGCTGTAGCTAAAAGTAGCCTAGCAGATAGGTAGCAACGTAGCTTCAAGTAGCGAAAGATTAGCTAAAAAGAAGGCAAGTAATAATTGAAATTGCTAAAAATAAATATAGCATACACATAATGGATGCTAATGTTAAAAATGAAAAAATAAAAAATGTATCTAAAATTTGAAAGAAGCAGAGCTGTAGCTAGAAGCTAAAAGCTTCAAGGAGCAAAAGATTATCAAAAATAAAAAAAGTAAAACTATTATTGAAATTGCTAAAGAGAAATATAGCATCCAGATAACGGATGCTAAAGATAAAATGGAAAAAGTGTAACTAAAATCTTAAAAGAAGCAGAACTGTACTGTAGCTAAAAGCTACAAATAGCAAAACAAGCTAAAAGTAACAAAACCAAAGCTACAAGCTAAAGAAGCATACAAAGACAAAAATAGAGCATTTGCTGAAGCAGATTTCAAAGAGGATGAAGTTTGAAAATGAAACAGAGATTTTAATGTGTTTCTATGGGAGATTTTATTTTTTTTAAAAGTATAATATTTTCAAAAGTATAAAAGTAAAAAAAAGCCAGAAGTTGCAGCACTGTGTTCTTGATCAGGTTGAACATTTTGACATAAGAATAATTAAATTCTGTTTTTGTTTTTAAGCTGCACTCTCACAGCTCTTGTGCCCCCCCTGCAGGTTTCAACCCTCGGTGGGACTGCACCCTGAGCTTCCAGCTGCAGGTCCCTGAACTGGCCCTGGTGCGCTTCGTCGTGGAGGACCACGACCACACCTCCAAAAACGACTTTGTGGGACAGTACACGCTGCCCTTCACCAGCCTGCGCACAGGTGCTCTTCATTCTGACCCCACGGGTCACTTGTCTTCACATGTTTTAAGTCAAGTCACGTTTATTTGTGGATCACGTTTAAAACAGCAGCGGTTACCAAAGTGCTTAACAAGGCAGTAAAATAATAACAAGATGCACCAATAATTAAAAGCATAAAAAATAAAAACAACAAGAAACAATGAAATAGTAAATCAAATCACACTGTGTTAAACGTCAGTGAAAACAGGTGTGTTTTCAGGAGAGATTTAAAAACAGGAAGTGAAGTGGCCGGTCTAATGTTGGGGCGCAGATTGTTCCAGAGTTTAGGGCCCACGACTGAAAAAGCCCAATCTCCTCTGAACTTCAACCTGGTTTTCGGTACAACCAAAGGCAGCTGGTCAGATGATCTCAGCACCCGAGAAGGAACATGTGGTTGAAGTAGATCAGAGAGATGTGAGGGTGCAAGGCTATTTAGGCACTTAAAGGTCAACCGGATAATTTTAAAATCGATTCCGAGACGCACAGGGAGCCAGTGAAGGGAGGACAAAACTGGTGAAATGAGCTCAAACCTACGAGTTCCTAGACAAGCTGCAGTGAATGGAGCAAGAACTGTGAGGTTTTAAGAGCAGATAAATCTGACAGTCATCAGCATAACAAAGAAATAAAAGACCATGTTTCTTCAGGATAGACCCTAAAGTACAAGTGCTGGCCTGCGGGCCAGATCCGGCCCGCAAATTAATTATTTATGGCCCCCTGGATGATATTTAATTACTATTAGAAATGGCCCGCAGGCCACAGCTGCCCGCTGGTGTTTTGCACGCACCAACACTACATTCCCCACAATGCAACGGTAGTAGGGGTGGGGCCGATCCGATGTTGTGTCTCATGAACCCAGAGTAATAAGACCCGCCTCACGTCACATTCAGGAAATCCATTCCATAGTTTGCAGCCAGCTACAGCGTGTGAACTGTGAGTAGCACTTTAGCTAACAGCTAGCCAACTTTTCATCGTAACATGTCCGCTGTGTGGAAGTATTTTAAACTAAACACCACAAGACAGCAACGTGCAATGTCTGCAGAGACATAGCGCCACATTAAACTGCGGTCAAGTTAGTTTTACGTTGGACATTCGAGCTCTGGGGCTTCAGCGGGACACCACTCTCACTGAATTGAAACAGGGAGACCGACCACGGCCAGCTGCGTCCAGTCCGACCCGCTGTCTGACCGTCTCGTAGGAGGGACAGGCTGACAGTGGCTGACCGAAATCAGAGCACCCGCCCCGGATTGAACAATAAAAACACACCGCTGAAGCCACGGAGCTTAAATGTTCACAGAGAAGTTGCTAAACTTCATAATAATTAATGACCAACAGCTATCAGCTGTAGAAAATGAAGGATTTCGCAGCTTGATACTTGCAGCCAACAGTAAACAATCATAAAAAAGCATATTAATTAAAAATCATTAGAAAACTGTATTTAAAAAACAAAACGTAAACAGCTACATTATAAAACAATGTAAAATACTAAAAGCAGGAACATGTCTGTGTTGATTTATGCCAAGAACTTAGCAGATGTAAAGCTATTTAATATTTTAGTTAATTCATTTATTCATTCATTTAAAAGAGACTAAATAAAACAAATTAATCAAAAAGAAAACATTGAATGAAAAGAGTGCAGAAAGAAGAAAAAAAATTCTTAAGGCCGGCGCATAGCTCCGCGCTTGAGCGAGCGCGGCGCCCCGCTGTGTGAGCGCCGTGAGGTCGCCGCTGCACAAGCCCTTTGAACGTTCACGCGAGCGCGCCAAGCTCCAATTTTACGAGCGCCTACGCGGAGCGCGGTGTCTGACCAATCAGCTGCACGCGGAGGGGGACTGAACTGACCCCCTCCGCATGCAGCTGTTCACAGAGAACGTGAGAAGAAAGCAGAGCACACGCTGCTTCACGCTGTGCTCTGCTTAGAACCCCGCACGCGCAGCGCGCGCGCGTGGCGCGGGACTCGGTCCAGCGCGGAGCTCTGCACCGGCCTTTATATCTTCCCCTTATAATAAACATTGAACCAGTCCGGCTTTTGGCATGTAGCAAATTAGTTTTTTTGGCCCTCGGTGTATTTGACTTTGACACCCCTGCTCTAAAGGGAGCAGATAGTCAAAACAAAAGGCGTCCAAGAATTGAGCCCTGTGGGACCCCGTAGGAAAGAGGCACTGACGTAGATACACTAACACGTGAAACCATTTCCCCCCTCTCAGGTTATCGACACGTTCACCTGCTGGATGCAGATGGGTCCAGTCTGTCCCCAGCGACGCTCTTCGTCCACGTCAAGGTGACCCGAAGAGGCGTTCCCGTCAAGACGGTGAAGGAGCGCATGGACATCTCTAAAGGCAAAAAGTGAACCATGAAATAATGAAATTTTAATCTCTGAAAGGCTTTAGAAGAAGCCACTTTTAATGTGAGGGGACTCCTGCTGTTGCTGCCAGCCTTCGTCCCGGTCCAGTTGTCCAACTTTAACTCGGCCGCTTCCTGAAATGAGAAAGGCGATGGACTTGTAGAAAAGTAATGGAGTCATCTCTCACTGTTAGTTGATGTAGACTGAAGCTCATGAAGCATGACTACCAGACACTAACATTTCTATATTATCTCTTAGATTTATCTTTTTTAAATGTTTTAACAGAAAAGATGAAGAGTAGCATTAACAGAACTGCACTGACCTGTAAGATGTTTTAGTATGGACGCTGTAGAAAACGTAACAAGCTGTGGTCAAAACAATACTGTTGTTTTAGACATTTCTTTTTTTAATGCACTATGATGTGAAACAATTTGTGTTAATGTTTCATCAGTTTGTATTTTTCATAAAAAAATGTCTTAGAGTTAATTCAGTCTTACTTTATACTTAAGACACTTTAGCACTTTCGTCTTCAAAGCAGTTGACTGCAGGTTACCTTAACTTTCAAATATCTTTAGTATTTGTCTTTGCCTTGGTGTCGCTTCAGTCGTGTTGAAATAAAGTATTAGGTAAAACTGTGATTAGCTTTTCATATAAACTTTGTCTAATGCACTGATAATTTAATTATTTCCGCTGCTAGTGTGATCATAAGAGCACGTCACCTCCAGAACACGTTACAGATAATAGAAGGATTGTCTAAAGGAAGGTGATGGAAATTAGAGTTCAAATGCTTGAAGTGGTTTTCTGTAACATGATCAACAAAGTCTAACTTTAAAAAATGCTGTTCTTATAAAGAATAATTAATACCACACTGCAAGATGTGTTTTTTATTTTATTTTATAATAATAATAATAATTAATTCAATTTATAACGCACTTTTCATTACTGAAAATCTCAAAGTGCTACACATATATTGAATGCTACACACATTCATAAACCGGTGGCGGCAGACTACCATGCAAGGTGCTTTCCAGTCCTACCGGGAGCAACTCAGGGTTAAGTGTCTTGCCCAAGGACACAACGACACATGGTGCGGGTCCCGGGAGTCGAACCGCCAACTTTCCGATCGGGAGACGACTGCCATTACCACTACACCACGGCCGCCCGTTTATGGTCACAAAGACTGGATGTGTTTAAAAACTGAACATTCCTCCAAGGAATGCATGTCGCCCGCCGCCTTTCACACCAGAGTTTGAGACTGAGATTATTGCCCTTTTGGTCAAACTTGAAAATTGCTCAGCCTCATAAATCACGCTCAAAGTATGTGTTGTGGAATGACTCTCAGCTACTACTACACCAAATATTAGCTCAATGTTTGTCAAATCGACTGAGTTAGTCGTTTTGGTGCCGGCTCATGTCCGTTTGCTGTCGTGGCCATTTTCGGGTGCATTAAGTTTTTTTTTTTTAATTCAGTTGTAAAAAATATATTTTCTGGTGATATAGAACAGCAGTGTTTTAAAACCAACTGGGTTATTGATGCTAAGCAATGAACACATACATTTATAGACCTTTATATTTTTTTCTTTCATTTATTCATTTTATAATAATGAAATACACAATTAACATATGTATAATAGGAAAATATATATATATATAAAAATATAAAATGAAAGGTAGCAGATGAAGAAAATATATGATTAAATCTGCTCCTTATTTATCTAATAATTCAAACAAAATTTTCTATAATAACAAAATAAGTAAATAACTCATTCAATTTTCTATTCACATATATTACTCATTAAAATACATTCATTTATATTTGTTTAACAATTCGTTTTTAACCAGTTTCTTAAATACAGGTTGTCATTAAGTCATTCCATAATTGTACTCCTTGAATTAAGGTAGTTCTTCCCTTCAAACTAGTTCTAAACTGCGGTTTTACAATTTAATTTAAGTAATAACTCTTTTTAGTTTTGTGGTTTTAATATTTTGAGTATTAAATACTGATATTTTACTTAATCTTTGTAATTGTGTCTTTGTTTATATTCATTCATTCAACCTTTATTTAGTCAGGTAAATCTTTTGAACCTCATGGGCTCATTTACGAAAGCGACCTGCTAAAACTAAAGAACAATGAACAGCAGTGATAGAATTTCATTAAACAATAAACAAACAAACAATAAACAATAGAAAACAAAAAGAGAGAAAAAAACAAAAGATTTTTTTTTTTTTTTTTTAACAAAGTATCAAAAAACTAGCAAAACATTATAAGGTAGACGTATAAAATCAAAGACAGGAACAAATCTGCATTGGTTTTTGCCAGGATTCCAACAGATTCTGAAAACCATTTAGGGAGGTCAGGGCCGAGAGCTTCAGATCTTTTTGTAAGATATTCCATGAAGCAGGAGCAGAGTAGGAGAAGGCCCTTTTTCCAAGTTCAGTCCTCACTGACGGAACACTGCAGGTAATCATGTCCTGAGAGCGCACACTGTAGCTGCACTCACGCAAAGACATGTAGGAGGAGATGTATGAGGGCAGTAGACCAAGAAGTGATTTAAAGATGAAAATGTACCAGTGGAAGAGTCTGCGTGAGGTTAATGATGTCCAGTTAACCAGTGAATACAGGGTGCAGTGGTGGGTACGATAATCACAACCAGTTATGAATCTTAGTGCACCATGATAGACAACATCCAACATCTGCAGGGTGCTTTTAGGAGCATTCATGTAGAGAATGTCACCGTAATCAATGGAGGGAAGGAAAGTCACAGACACAAGGCGTTTCCTGACATTCAGTGATAGACAGGATCTGTTTCTGAAAAAGAAACCCAGTTTAACTTTCAATTTCTTCACTAGGTTTTCCACGTGGAGTTTAAAAGAGAGATGTGAATCGATCAGGATACCCAGATATTTATAGGAATCAACAAACTCAATAGGGACACCATTTGAAGAAAAAATCAGAGGAGGATCTGCTGGAACCGCCTTCCTATTTGAAAAAAACATCCCTTTTGTTTTATCAGCATTTAGGACAAGTTTGAGACGGAACAAATCTGACTGGATGATGTCAAAAGCGGATTGTAGTAACTGGAAAGCCTTAGCTACTGTTTTAGCTCGGCAATAAACAACTGTATCATCAGCATAGAAATGTAAGGATGCATCAGGGATGCAGTGACCTACATTAGCTATGTAGATTGTAAAGAGAGTTATCTCCACCGTGTCCATATATAATTTGCCATTATTGATTATTTGTATTGTTTATTCATTGGTAGTGAGAAAATAGCCCACTTGTATCAATCCATGTGCGGCAGGTGTTGTATCGAACTATGTCATCAGTGCAGAGCTGGAGCGGCTCCAACTACACGGGGAAACTGAAATTGACACAACACCATCCGCGGAACAAGAGTCTTTAGGAACATTTAACATCTGCAAAATCAGGCGGCGAGTAAACCATCAACCTTTACGGGATTTTGACGTGGATTTTAAGTAAAAGACTTTTAACAAACGTCCGGAGCGCTTTTGTTTTATTGTAAATACGAGGACGCCCCCTCGCGTCGCGGCGGGTTTAAAGGCGTCGACCGCCCGGGGCGGGGAGTCCGCACTTCCCGGTGAAGATGGCGGATGAGAATGAGACAGCACCGAAGCCGGAGAGAGAAGATGTAGAGGACCACGGACACTGTAGCGACTGCGAAAATGAAGATCACCACTTTGATGATGGGTAAGAGGGTAAACTTACATATAAAGCGGGTTAAAATGGTCAGTGCCATTTTACCCTGAACTAAATTAGCGAACGCTAACCAAAGATTTCACGAGCAGGCGAGGATGGACACCTATCGTTCGGCCCACTTTGCTTTCTTCCTATTGGCTGGAGGGAGCGTCACTCTCTCAAACTCTTCATTGTGATTGGCTGAGACGGGAATCCATCAACAGCGTAGGCGGGTTTAAGTGTAGAATCCAGCTAAAGCTAGGCGTTAGGAGTAATAACTGAAGCGTGATTAAAAACAGTTTTAACATAATCTTTGAATATTTATAGGGCTTGTATGAAAACTGCGAAATTGACAGTTTAATAAATGTTCTAAACTACCGATGCGCTGATGAACTGACCAGCTAAAGTGACACATACAGCGTGTTAGTTAGCTTGAATGCTAACGAAGCTGTCAAACCCTTTTGTCTGATACAAAATCAAAACTGAAACGAGCAACAATTGCATTTTTATTTTACACATGTTACTTAATTGTTACGTGTAACTGCTCATGTGTTTGAATCCTACAGTGGTGGGAGCTTTCAATCACAACATTTAATCACATCAAATTGAGGAAGATGTAGCCTTGGTTAGCTCTGATTAGCTAAAAAATTGTCTAAATGAAACCCTGCACGGCTTGGCATTCGCTTTCCTCTGTGTTTGTCATGCAGAGGCTCCAATCAATCGACCTAAACGTGTTTATATTGGCTTACTATTTATCCAAGCAAATGAATAAGTGTGAAGCTTCATAAAACCAGCAGTTCAGTCTGTCAAAGTCGAACTGTGACCCTGAAGTTGTTGCTTTTAGATCCAGGACTGCAAGGCTGCAGAAAAATCTGTTAGAGCTGCTTGGTTTGAAGGGAAAAAAATAATAATCGCATTTCAAAGTGGCAGTAATCCACCACATTTAGGTGCTTGATGTGTTTAATTTTATTCACGCATCAGTCCCCCTCCAGCCCAACACAGAAACAAAGCCTTGTTCTAGTTGCTGCACTCCATTGAAGTAGAAGCCTCGAGAACAAACTATTGAGTGTTTTGTTCTCCATTGTCCCCGTCGCTGACAGACCTCTTGCACATACATGTGTACGCACACGTAGATAGCACACGCTCCTCTTCCAGAGGTCATGTGAGACGCCATCTGCACAGGGGTTTACAAACACAAGCCTTGGACTTTAATGAGATTACCCTCAAGTATGGGGCAGATAAGTGACTTCTCAAGTTAGAACGCATCAAAAAATGACCATTACAAAACACAGAGTCTAACCTTTGACAACTTGAATCGTGTGTTTTTTTGCAGCTGAAACCATCTATACAGGCACACGTTTCTCCATTTTATCTGCTTTATTCCTGGAACTGTCTTGATTTCTGTTTAGCCTACAGGCCTGTGTAGATGTTCCATCAACACTGGGGGTCAAAAAACACCAAGGTGGACGTCCTGACGTGATCTCCAGAAATCAGTATCTCCACTAAAGTGGCTACAAAATAAAATAAAATAAACAGCTATGAATGGGGGTTGTAAAGTACGTAGTGAATTTCGGGTATTTATATATTCAATATGCTCTTTTATTTATTTAGATTTTTAGCAGTGTTTGTCCAGTTTAAAGATTTTTAGGGTCACTATTGCTTCTTTTTTTTTTGGAAAGTAATGGGGAAAAAGTTTTGGGAACCACAAGTTTAGAGCCTCATATGAGACTGACATTTCAAACAAGCTGTTTATACTCTGTCCAATATGGATAAATAACTTTAGCTATGTAAATGTAATTTTTTTTGTATTTTATCATCTCATACGTATGTTTGGACTCTACAGAAATGGTATCTCCTCGTCTAGGCTGGCAATAATTGTGATTAAAAAATGTTATTAATTCAGATGTATGGGATCCAGACACCCATATTAGCACTTTGTTCATCCTTTCAAGAGAATGGTAGTTAAAAAATCATTTTGTCTTCTTTGTTCCAGTGACCAGGGTCTGGGTGATGACACCGGTGCCAAGAAGAAAAAGAGAAGGCAGAAAAAGAAGAAGAAATCTGGTGCCACAGAACCAGCTCAGGACCCTCTTGCCAAGGTATGAACTCTTTTTTTTTTTTTTTTTT
>JBBPBX010014323.1:22121-51079 GCA_038048925.1 Garcialebias charrua
TTTTTTGACAAAGTTTAATGTTGAAGTTCTTGTTAAAAGTCCAAAAAGATTGAATCTGTAGATTTCCCCTCTTAAGTCATGTTTTAACTTTCATAACAGGTTAACTCTTTACCAGCTGAGAAGCTGCAGGAGATCCAAAAGGCCATCGAGCTGTTCTCTGTTGGACAAGGTCCAGCCAAAACCATGGAGGAGGCGAGTCGGAGGAGTTATCAGTTCTGGGACACGCAACCTGTTCCCAAGCTAGGTAAGATATAAAAGTTGTGGCTTTGACTCCTCCAACTACAACAAAACCCGCTCAGAGGCATCTTGTACTGCCAAGTGCTTCATGTCTGTGTTTTCTTTCAGGGGAGACCGTAATGTCTCACGGATCCATTGAACCCGACAAAGACCAAATTCGAGAGGAGCCCTACAGCCTCCCGCAAGGCTTCAGCTGGGACACCCTGGACCTGGGCGACTCCGCTGTGGTGAGACAGCGTTCAGTCACACCGACAGGGCTCCTATGTGGTCTTAAAGGAGACCACATATTGGTTTTATAAATTTTTATGGTATGTCTGTGGGCTATCCAGACCATGTTCATTCAATTTAATGCACAAAATAATTCTTAGATAATGAAATATCCCCTTTTTAGTTCTGCCTTTTCTCATTTCCGTTCTGAACAGGCTGTTTATGATAATGAGCTCTGAAGGCCACGCCCTTCAAAAATCTGTTTACATTAACTCCGCCCTCTGTAACAGCCAGTATCTCTAATCTGTTGTTGTTTTAAAATTAGCTCTTTTTTTATTACTCATTTGACTTACTGTTAGTGCTAGCTTAAGATAACTTACCGAAAGCCGTCTGCGCGCGCCGCCATTAGCTGCTCCCTTTAGCCCGAATCCGAGGCTAATGATAGCTCTTCCTCCTCCGCCCGCTTAGCTCCGCTCGTTGCATGCAGCGCTTTGGGAGCGATCGCTGCTCCAGTCCAGACACATACACAAAGTTCACCGAGTGTTTCCAGTTAATTTATCCGTATGAGGCAACCTCTGACCGGACCCACGGACCTCAAAAGCCAGCAGTTCCCAGCAGCTCACGCCCGCAGATGGTCCCTTCGCCGGCGGTCTGCTCGTTTTACGTCTGCCGGCTGCTCGTTGGGAGCGATCGCTAATACGCTAAAAATTGAACTAAAACGTAAAAATAACAATTATACTTTATTTATAAAGCCATTTAAAACAACCACAGCTGCAACAAAGTGCTGTACACATGAAATTAAGAACATTTAAACAAAAGATGAGATGAAATCAGGAAAAACAACCGTCACGTCTTTTATACTGAAGTGGGTTGAGCCGCACCAGGGGTTGCTAGGTGAGGGGCTGGACTAAAGTTGCGGGGGGATTGTCCTACAGCTTGTGATGTCACAAACCGCAGGATTTGAAAACGAGACTTTTATATCCCAGAAAAATAAATCTACTTAGAGTAAATAAACCACTGGGTGTATTTCTTTGGCCCTAGGACTGTTTTTTTTATGAAGTAAATACCCAAAGTAGAGTAAAAAAAACATTAAAAAGTGAATTTTGCATATGTGGTCCCCTTTAAAGGGTAGAAGTTGACTTTTATATATTTTCTAGCTCAAGATAGTTTATAAATTCACAGTTAAAAGACAAAATGGCACACAGAGCTTTATATATATATAGATAATTTTCATGAAAAATAGGCATTTTCATCACGATATAACAATATTTTTGTTTTTTAGGTTCTGATTGAAAAACTTTAGACCACACATGGGCAACATGCATCCCAACATGTTTGATGATCTCCATCCGGCCTCTAGATATCCTCAAATTTAAACAAAACCAACTCAAACTAAAAGTGGATGAAAATCAGGATTTTACTTTTGAAAAAGCTTAAATTCAAAACCTTGGATGTAAACAAACTAATAGATGCTTTACAAAAATAAGGACAGATTTTCTTTTCTCGATCAAGGAGAGCAGAACTTCAATCTCCGCACCTGTACAGTTCTTCTTTTTATTTTTCGCTGTCATTTTATGAACGGACCGTTCTGCTCTCTGAGGCAGGAAACGTAGCCTTATATGGTGTTTTGAGGGGTGGGAATTATGTAAATAACCTCTCCGCGTGCACGCGCAGGTGAATAGAACAGGTGGGATTCATCATATTTGCGCAGCTCATTTACACACTTTTCCTGAGGATAGAAGAGTTTGTTGAATCTGACGTGGCATGTTCGTACGAACGCTTCGTACAAACAAAAGTAGGAGAAATTTAGGATAGAAATACGAACATGTTCGTGCATGAGGCCCAATGTCTTGTATTCCAAGAGAAAACCGAGAACTTTTTATTTTTTATTTTTTATTTATTTTTATTTTTTACTGGACATGCTAACAATGCTAACTCGTCTAAATAGAAAATGGAAGAAAAAGACTGGAAATATTTTCCAAAATATATGGAAGATTATTTTTAGTTAAATATGCAGCGTTTTGATTACTTCCTGTTGATGTGTGCGACTCTCTGGAAACAAAATGCTGCAGACAAGACTGAAGTTATTTCCATCAGCAGCATCTTCCATCACATGTTGCTCTAAAACATGCAACGGTTTTCTGTTTGATAAACTTTTTTTTTACCATAATTATACATCATAAAAGCACAATTGTGTAAAAATTAACAAGACATTTAGAGATGTTTTTGTGTCAGAAAAGGATTAAAAATAAATAAAAATAAGGATTTTCGACAACATGAGTCTAGAAAAGGATGAATTCTGTTAAATGTTTGGGAACTCAGCGTGTCTATACGTTTCTGTCTTCGACCACTTAAAGGTTCAGTATGTAATTTCTGGAACACGCTGGAACTTAGGAAAATTTTGAACAGAGACACGTTTCTGGTCCCTCCCCCTCAGAGCCATATATGGCTCTGTTACCCTTGCTCTGCTGAAATTCAAATTCAAGCTCTGTTTTTATTGGCTGATTCAAATTCAAGCTCTGTTTTTATTGGCTGGTTACAAAATCTGTTTTTATTGGCTGGTTAACGGTGGGTCACTGTGGCTTTTTAGAAATGCTTTTAGAGAAGCAAGGGGACAATAGTTTTTTTCAGAGATTACTTGTCTAAAATCAGTATGTCAGGAGGTAGTGACGGAGTGAAGAAATATGTTAAAAATATATTGTTAGAAAAGTTACATACTGAACCTTTAATGGCGGTTTGGTTGTAGAGGCAACGGATCCAGGAGGGAAACCCAGACCTCCCTCTCCTCTGCGACACTCCAGCTCCTCCTGGGAGACCCCGACGTGTTTCCAGGCTGGAGAGGATATTCCCTCCAGAAAGCTCTGGGTGTTCCTCTGGGTTTCTTCCCACAGTGGGACGTGTCCATGAAAACACCAAAGGGAGGCGTCCAGGATGGGTCTTAAAGTGTATGTGACATCATCTTCCTACTCTGCATAAAATATTGCAACATAAATATTTTGTATCATTCAACTATGTTCGTTTTTGCAAACAAAATGATAAATTAATTTAATTTTGATTTAAAAGTGATTTTAAACTTCGCGCCGTGTTTATTCACAGAAAATCCGATTACACGCGAATGCAACATCTGTGACGTAGGAAGGAGAAGCTCATTTTGCGGCTGCAATGATAACGCATATTCATTCTCTGCCAGATCACCTATTTTTATTTTTGTATACAGGTAGTCCCCAACTTACGAGCGAGTTCCGTCCCTAGGGGCCGCTCGTATGTCAAAAATTCGTAAGTAGGATCACATAGTAAAAAAAAAAAAAAAAATCTTTTTAGAAAGGAATACTGTACATGTACAGTACAGTATATTTTTAATAAATGGATAAATGTACAGTACTGTACAGTCACCAAGCACTTGGCCTATCCTAACAGTTTTTAACGATGAAGGAGTGCGTTGAATTGTCTCCCTTTATGGGAATGGAGCCTGCAGGGAGGAGGGAGACAATTCCACTGACTCCTTCATCTTTAAAAACTGTGTTAGGATAGGCTAAGTGCTTGGTGACTGTACAGTACTTTACATGTATTCACATTTCTAAAAAAAAAAAATATTATTATTATATTTTTTTTAAAATGAGATGCATATTCGTAAGTCTGGGACCTCGTAAGTAAGAGCGCTCGTAAGTCGGGGACTACCTGTAACTTGAAAAATGCCGTTACGTTGTGTCTCATTTGGGTGTTCTAATATCATCAGCGAACAAGTGAGCCTTTTCACTTTCCCAAAAGATGAAATACTTCGTCAAGTATGGAATAAATAAAGCTGCCCCCTCTCGGAGCTCCCTCGCTTCCTGGAAAGGTAAGACTCAAATAAATACGGGTGCAGACCTAAACTAGAACCTGTTGTTTCTTGTTCATCTAACTTTCTGCTTCCCAAACTGAAGACAAATCGCTCAAATCTTCACTTAGATTGATAATTTTGTCGTTTTCTTTATTGTCCGCCATGAATATGTAAAAGGGGCGTTCTAAAGACGTTCCTTCTCCTACGTCACAGATGTTGCATTCGCGTGTAGTCGGCTGTCCCGTGAAGAAACACGGTTTTTAATTTTAAACTCACTTTGAAAGGAATTTTCATTAATTTATCATTTTGTTTGCAAAAACGAACATAGTTGAATGATGCAAGATATTTATCTTGTAACATTTTATGCAAAGTTCAAAGATGATGTCACAGACTCTTTAACCAGGGTAGAGGTGAGCCCGACTGTATCGAGTTGGACTTGCTCAACCGACTCCTTACCCCCAGTAAGGTGACGTTCATGTCCTCCAGAGCCAGTTTATGATGCCAGGAATGGGCGTGGTCAGGGACCCTCCCTCACCTGCCGCCCGTCATGCAGAGCGCTCCACCCAGGCGGTCCTTTTGGGTGGAGGGCCCACGTGGAGTTGGCATCCTGTCTCTTTTGGACTCGGCCCAGACCAGCCCCGGGTGGTCTGTTTCCCTTTCTGAACCAGGTTTCCTCATCCAGTTGCTCGTTAAAGGTTTTTGACCCATCACAGGAACCCCGTTTGCCATGGAGGACCCGACATGGGGCTGACCCTCCAGAACCCCCGGGGCCATTGGGGCACAGCATGTACCTGCCCTTCAGGATGGACACAGTTGTTGTTTTTGTGCCACACAAACCGGAAGATTCATTACCCCTGTATTTCAAATGGGAAAATAAAAGGCTTGAAGCTTTAGGAAGCCTTTCTGAACTGAAGCCTGTGATGTTAAGAAGATGAAAGATTTTTAGTTTAGTTTATCTCTTTACCACCGTCTTTTTTTGAACTGTTGTCGTTAACGGTTCAAACAAAAGTACGTGCAAGGGGGGAGGGGGGGGGACGCTGTAAAATCCTCCCAAAAATAAGTTTTGTGTTGGTGAACTTCAACAAGAATGAAAAGATTAAATCTAAAGTTAGAACAATCACAGATTTTAATTTTATTTGTGTGGACGATGATGACATTAGAAACACAAACTTGTAACAGAAGAGACCGACCGACTGGTTTATTTGAACAAGCCGGCAAACTGTGTTTTTATATAATTGATTATAAAAGTTTTTGTGCTTTTTGTCTGTTTGAAACCAGCTGAAGGAGCTTTATACTCTTCTCAATGAGAACTACGTGGAGGACGACGACAACATGTTCAGATTTGACTACTCCCCAGAGTTCCTGCTCTGGTAATCCTGACCTTTTAATTCAGATTCATGGCACCGTGGACCTTTTCATTATAAAAACGGTTCAAGTTGAAACAAACTGCGGATGCGTTCGTCTCTCCCTCAGGGCCCTCCGACCTCCGGGCTGGCTGCCTCAGTGGCACTGCGGCGTCCGAGTGAACTCCAACCAGAAGCTGGTCGGGTTCATCAGCGCCATTCCAGCCAACATTCGCATCTACGACATGTGAGCGATCAGTCGAGTAGACGTCGGGTTCCATCGCAGCCTTCAGACGATTGTTTTGTCATTTTGTGCACATCAATTCTAAATCAGCTGGTTTACTTGAAGCTCTTTGATGCTAAACACCAAGAAAAATGTGCATTTATTAAATGTAAAATATAGAAGTTGTGAGTGATTATCACACAGGCTGTGTTCTGTGTCATGTTTTTAACTCTTGACTCGGTTTGATCTTTTTATTTTGTTTTAGGGAAAAGAAAATGGTTGAGATCAATTTCCTCTGCGTCCACAAGAAGCTTCGCGCCAAGCGAGTCGCTCCGGTTCTGATCCGGGAGATCACCAGACGGGTCAACCTGCAGGGCATCTTCCAGGCCGTGTACACCGCCGGAGTGGTTCTACCCAAACCCGTGGGCACGTGCAGGTTTGTCCAACAAAGAAGCGTCTTTTTGTTGAGGTTTTGTTTTCCGGCACGGGTCGTCCCGTACGGTACTAATCTTGTCGCACGAACTCAGGTACTGGCACCGCTCCCTGAACCCACGGAAACTAATCGAGGTGAAGTTCTCCCACCTGAGCAGGAACATGACTATGCAGCGCACCATGAAGTTGTACCGCCTGCCTGAGGTTGGTAAAAGCCGACTCGGACACACGATCAGTTTCGAGAGCCGTGCTCACCCGAGAGTTATTTTTTAAATTCTCCGTCTTAAAAGCTTCAAAATGATTTGTAGTCTCACCTGGCAACAGGTTGGCCACATTTATAGATGGATAACTTTATTACAGACTCAGAGTCCAACCTACATAAGAGACAACAAACATGATAAAATAAAATACAAATAAAAAATTACAAAAATTTTATGAGAGCGCTGGTTTGGAAAAAGGATTTTTGTTGGCCTGGAGCGACGCCGTTACAACTTCCAGCCCATAAGCTTCTTAAAGGACAACACCCACCATGACACTAACAATTCACCATATTGTACAATTACTGTAATTTATTATTAGGTCTATTTTCATTTTTGCATTTGGGCCAGGCGAGGGTTAAAAAAAAAAAAAAAAAAACACTCCCGAATGAATCCGGAAACCTGGCCGAAGAGTCCCGAAGGGTCATGCCTTTTGTTACATCGATCTCCACCCAGAAGGCAGAAGGTAGGAGTGAGTTTCCATGGAGGTTTATGAGAGAGAGTGGTAGTTAAAACTGCATATTTCCTGCATATTTCCTGGTGCATTTGTGTGTATATGGACCAGCGCTCTGATTTTATTTATTATTTATTTTATAACACCGCTGCGGACCTTTTGCTGCTCTCATTCATTCTGCCCCTGAGGAGCGAGCCGCGCGCGTCTCTGGCTCCTCGTTCCGCTGGTCACCTTTGAAGTTCCTCGTGCCGGTGTAATTTGCTCCCTCGAGTGTATGTACTGTATTTGCTCTCGTTTGCCTTGTTGCGGGGAGCACGTTCATAAGCACGGGTCGGGAAGCACGCGCGCGCGCAGAGCTCAGCTGAGCGGCTGGCTGCCTTTCTGGTCACGGGGGGAGAGAATAAAAAGTCGATGCGGAAATGAATGAATTTGTCGCGATCAAACGAATTAAACTAGTATGTCTAAGTGGATGCTCGCTCAGAATATGAGTGAGCGACAGCAGGATTAATCAACACAGGCAGCTTTAGGGAATATTTAAAAATGCTTCCTTTTTCTTTTCCTCGCTCGCCTTTCTTTTCCTCGCTCGCCTAACTCCAAGGCGTCACTTTGGTGACGTGAATGCCCTTGTGAATGCCCATATATGGAGAGGGGCAGATTTTCCCGGAGCTGCATGCTAAAATCTGCTATAAATCATGAAATAACACATTTAGTGTTATTTCTCCACAATATAAGTAAACGCTCCTGTATTATTTTTAAATAAACTAATAAATATTAATGGCGATGCAATTTGAAAACATGGTGGGTGTTGGGCTTTAAAGATGCCAAACAATATACAACGGGATTTCCTGGCGCTACAGCAACTAGCAGGAAGGAAATTATAAGAGTTATACAACAGGAATATTTCTGACTATGTAAAGGTAGATTAGGGAGATTAATTTACCGTATTTTTTTGTAGTATAGGTCGCACCTTTTATCATTTGTTCATGGCCTGCGACCTATACTCAGGTGCGACCTATATATGGCTTGTTATCACTTTCGGTGAAACAAATTTTTAAATCCAGCTCATTTCACAATTACGTTCATTTATTAAGGAAAAGTTCAGCTCAGACACATATTTGCTATAATTTTTATCAAACAAATAATTGTTTTTAAGTGTTAATCTTCTTAAAAGCCTTGCTGTGCGCTCCTGTGGCAGACATTTGCAGCAGAGCTAAACGTAGGTGCGACCTATCTAGGGATTTTTTCCAATCTATTGGTGATAATTGGACAATGCGACCTATACTCCGGTGCGACCTATACTCCAAAAAATACGGTAGTTACTGGGACCCCTAGATGGCGTCTTTACAGTCTTTTATTTATTTTTTTTACTTTTTTTTATTTATTATTACTCGAGTCTCAATTACAGCAAAATAAAAATTTGGCTGCTCCCTTCAGGAGTCACCACATCGAGCTAACTCGCACAAAGAATTGTAAATTGTTTTTACTCTGAATGTCCTTCCTGACGCAACACAGACCACGGAGCTACCACAGCCCTCTGTGTGGAGCAGAGCTGCATCTAGGACGCCCGGGGGATCAGATGGTGGGGGTTAAGGGCCTTGCTCAAGGGCCCAGAGTGGGGAAAAGATGAGGGTGGAGGCAGGTGTGGGTGCTTCACCTTTCCCACCCACATTTTGATGTTGTCGGTATTGGGAGTTGAACCAACGATCTTTCAATCACAGGCTCACCATCTCTTACCTCTGCGCCACAGCTCCCTCTAATTACAGCTAATTCAATAATTTTCCAGCGCTCCGCGGGTAAAGATGTATAGATTTACCACAGCCCCCCCCCTCCCCCATCATGTCTTCTACCTCCTTTCCTTCAGGCCCCGAAGACTTCTGGACTGCGGCCGATGACGAAGAAGGACGTCCCCGTGGTGCAGCGCCTCCTCCGGGAGTACCTGAGCCAGTTCAACCTGGTGCCTGCCATGAACGAACGTGAGGTGGAGCACTGGTTCCTCCCCCAGGAGAACATCATCGACACGTACCTGGTGGAGGTGAAAGACGTTCTGATCACGCACTTCGTTTGCACCGTCCTCGTGTTGATGTTCTGAAATGCTGTTTTGTGACAGAACAACGGCAAAGTGACAGATTTCCTAAGTTTCTACACGCTGCCCTCCACTATCATGAACCACCCGGTGCACCACAGCCTGAAGGCAGCGTACTCCTTCTACAACGTGCACACCACCACCCCTCTGCTCGACCTCATGTCTGACGCACTCATCCTGGCCAAATCGGTTTGTTTTACACATTTAAAAAATATAATTCAACAAACTTCCATCCCTGTGTGAACTGTTCCCAGTCTCTCAGCTGATTGTCAGTTTTTATCTGTTTCTACAGAAAGGTTTTGATGTCTTTAATGCACTGGATCTAATGGAAAACAAGACTTTCTTAGAGAAGCTGAAGTTTGGCATCGGGGACGGGAATCTGCAGTATTATCTGTACAACTGGAAGTGTCCTAGCATGGGGCCAGAAAAGGTACTTTTATTTTTTTATTAGCAAACTAACAAAATGCTATAAGATGCAGCAGGACGGTAGCTAAAAGATGCTTGGCGACGGTAGCTAAAAGATGCATCGGGACGGTAGCTAAATGATGCATCGGGACGGTAGCTAAATGATGCATCGGGACGGTAGCTAAATGATGCATGGCGACGGTAGCTAAATGATGCATCGGGACGGTAGCTAAATGATGCATCGGGACGGTAGCTAAATGATGCATCGGGACGGTAGCTAAATGATGCATCGGGACGGTAGCTAAATGATGCATCGGGACGGTAGCTAAATGATGCATCGGGACGGTAGCTAAATGATGCATCGGGACGGTAGCTAAATGATGCATCGGGACGGTAGCTAAATGATGCATCGGGACGGTAGCTAAATGATGCATCGGGACGGTAGCTAAATGATGCATCGGGACGGTAGCTAAATGATGCATCGGGACGGTAGCTAAATGATGCATCGGGACGGTAGCTAAATGATGCATCGGGACGGTAGCTAAATGATGCATCGGGACGGTAGCTAAATGATGCATCGCGACGGTAGCTAAATGATGCATCGGGACGGTAGCTAAATGATGCATCGGGACGGTAGCTAAATGATGCATCGGGACGGTAGCTAAATGATGCATCGGGACGGTAGCTAAATGATGCATCGGGACGGTAGCTAAATGATGCATCGGGACGGTAGCTAAATGATGCATCGGGACGGTAGCTAAATGATGCATCGGGACGGTAGCTAAATGATGCATCGGGACGGTAGCTAAATGATGCATCGGGACGGTAGCTAAATGATGCATCGGGACGGTAGCTAAATGATGCATCGGGACGGTAGCTAAATGATGCATCGGGACGGTAGCTAAATGATGCATCGGGACGGTAGCTAAATGATGCATCGGGACGGTAGCTAAATGATGCATCGGGACGGTAGCTAAATGATGCATCGGGACGGTAGCTAAATGATGCATCGGGACGGTAGCTAAATGATGCATCGGGACGGTAGCTAAATGATGCATCGGGACGGTAGCTAAATGATGCATCGGGACGGTAGCTAAATGATGCATCGGGACGGTAGCTAAATGATGCATCGGGACGGTAGCTAAATGATGCATCGGGACGGTAGCTAAATGATGCATCGGGACGGTAGCTAAATGATGCATCGGGACGGTAGCTAAATGATGCATCGGGACGGTAGCTAAATGATGCATCGGGACGGTAGCTAAATGATGCATCGGGACGGTAGCTAAATGATGCATCGGGACGGTAGCTAAATGATGCATCGGGACGGTAGCTGAAATGATGCATCGGGACGGTAGCTGAATGATGCATCGGGACGGTAGCTGAACGGTGCATCGGGACGGTAGCTGAACGGTGCATCGGGACGGTAGCTGAACGGTGCATCGGGACGGTAGCTGAACGGTGCATCGGGACGGTAGCTGAACGGTGCATCGGGACGGTAGCTGAACGGTGCATCGGGACGGTAGCTGAACGGTGCATCGGGACGGTAGCTGAACGGTGCATCGGGACGGTAGCTGAACGGTGCATCGGGACGGTAGCTGAACGGTGCATCGGGACGGTAGCTGAACGGTGCATCGGGACGGTAGCTGAACGGTGCATCGGGACGGTAGCTGAACGGTGCATCGGGACGGTAGCTGAACGGTGCATCGGGACGGTAGCTGAACGGTGCATCGGGACGGTAGCTGAACGGTGCATCGGGACGGTAGCTGAACGGTGCATCGGGACGGTAGCTGAACGGTGCATCGGGACGGTAGCTGAACGGTGCATCGGGACGGTAGCTGAACGGTGCATCGGGACGGTAGCTGAACGGTGCATCGGGACGGTAGCTGAACGGTGCATCGGGACGGTAGCTGAACGGTGCATCGGGACGGTAGCTGAACGGTGCATCGGGACGGTAGCTGAACGGTGCATCGGGACGGTAGCTGAACGGTGCATCGGGACGGTAGCTGAACGGTGCATCGGGGCGGTAGCTGAACGGTGCATCGGGGCGGTAGCTAAAAGATGCATCGGGACGGTAGCTGATAGACGTGTGCGTGCGTGCGGTCGGGACAATAAATGTTCCTGACAACGTTCTGCTTCCTCCTCAGGTTGGGCTGGTTCTGCAGTGACGTGGAGTCGTCAGCGAGTGTCACCGACAGGCCTGAAGACCGCGCCACGGTCCGAAGACTTCCTGCTTGTGGAAAGGAAACCAACCAACCACACGTTTTTTCTTTCTGACCCTCTGAACTTTGACCTGCACTACTGCTGCCAGGCTGAGGGAGCCCCCCCTCCCTCCCCCCTCCATCAACGGACCTCAAAGCCATCGTAGTGACCGTCGCAAACAGCTATATTTCATCACTGTACCAAAAACAAGAACAGTTCTCCCAGGTGCCCGGCCACGTCACACTCACCGCCGGCAAACATACGAAAACCTGTAAATACCGACAGACGTGACCGCGGATGAGGCCCTAATGCGCAGAGCAGAACCGACTGTTTTGTTTTATTCCTAAACGTTGGAAGTGCTTTTTTGCAATTAAAACAAACCTGTTAATAAATTTTAGACAATAAAATAAAATTGTGCGTAAAAAATAATAATAATATTTTAAAGAGTAAAATGCTGAAAAGGCTGATCTAATAAAAACTAAAAGTGGAAATAAGAAAAGGGCTTTCGTTAAGAGTTGTCTCGTCCTGTCTGCTAGTTTTATTTTTTTATTTTTTTGGGCTCACAGTTTCAGTTTGCCGTCCATTTGTGCTCCTCTCATTTATCATAACTTGCAGAACCATCGTTCCCCACTTGATGCACACATAAAAAAAAACAGTCGGGAGACAAATCTCTGATTCTGACGGCGTTCATTAACATTTATCAGCTTGATTTACGTGTGTCCCACTGCAGCGGCCATCTTTGTGAAGAAACCAGACTCTTAACGCGCGTTTCCAAAATCTCTGAGGTTTCAGGGTGAAATCAGAAATCCAAAGTACTTCAGGGCACTTTTAAAAGCCTTTTTTTGTAGCCCAATATATAAATATGGAGAGAAATCTGAGAATGAATTAAAATTTATTTATTAAAACTACTAATTGCATGTAGATTTAGCTCCATGCTGAATTGTTCGTTGTAGATACTGAGCTGATTTGAAAACATCCCTAGTGACATGCTTTAATCTGGACAAGTGAGAACAATGTTGAGGTGAAATATTTAAGCTTATGCAAGATTATGCAGCTGCTGTCGGGCGAAGCAGGGGAGGATTTACGGTTTTGATGCCTGAGCAGGCTGCGTGAAATCAGTCCGGACCTGCAACACGTGCAGGATGAACATCGACGAGTGGGGGGAAAAAACACCCCCGTCAAAGTGTTTCTTATGTAAAATATGATTGCAAAATGTAAAAAAAAAAAATAAAAATGAGAGAATTCCATGATATGATCCAGGAAATGATTGTGAAGGTGCAGGTTTTTTTTTTCTTTTCTTTTTAAGCAAAATAAAATCTAGGAGTTGCTGTGAGGTTATTGCATATTTTTTAATGATCAAAATTGATGTTTTGTTTATTAAAATTGTAACTCCTGCATTATTATCTGAAGGTTTAATAATGCTAAACGGTTTCTGAACACTGGATTGTTTAAATTTTACGACCACGTTGGTTCCGTTTACATGATGCTCTCAAAAAAGCAAATATTTAGAGAGCTCCTTGCAATAATTTGTATTTAAAACTGGTTTTGGAGAGGAAAAAGCTTTTTTTGGTATGTGTGCTGAATGAGAGCTGCAGAAGCGAAAAGCAGCAGAACACTAGCTGAAATCTTCTTTCGGCTGTTCCCTCTTTGTCCCAGCAAGTCATCCTCCATCTCACTCCGTCCTCACTCCAACTACCTCCATGTCCCTCTCCAACTTCATCCATATATCTCCTCTTTGTCTTTTCCCTGGCACTCTCTAACTGCATCCATATATCTCCTCTTTGTCTTTTTCCTGGCAGCTGCATTTCTAACATCCTTCTACCAATATACCCACTGTCCCTCCTCTGGACATGTCCAAACCATCTCAGTGTGTCCTCCCTAACTTTATCTCCCAGTTGTTCAACATGTGCTGTACCTCTGATGATCTCATTCCTGATCTTATCCATCCTTGTCACTCCTAAGGAGAACCTCAGCATCTTCATTTCTGCTACTTCCAGTTCTTTCTCCTGTCTTTTTGTCCATGTCTCTGTCTCCAGACCATACAACATAGCTGGTCTCACCACTGTCTTGTAAACTTTTCCTTTGACCTTTGCTGACACCTTTTTGTCACAAATCACTCCTGAAACTTTTCTCCATCCACTCCATCCTGCCTGGACTCTCTTCTTCACCTCTTTACCACATTCCCCATTTTCCTGGACAGTGGACCCCAAGTACTTGAAGTCCTGCACCTTTGTGACCTCTGATCCTTGTAGCCTCACTGTTCCACTGGCCTCCCTCTCATTCACACACATGTACTCTGTCTTACTACGGCTGACTTTCATTCCTCTTCTTTCAAGTGCATACCTCCACTTAAGTTCTCTTCCACCTGTTCTCACCGTAGCATGTCACAGCATCCTCAAAGCAAAGATGGCATCTGTGGTGCGCTTTCTTGGCATGAAACCATGATGCTCAAAGTCACCTCTTGTCTTAAGTTTTGCTTCCACAAGATCCTCCAGATCTTCGTGTGGCCCATCAACTTAATTCCCCTGTAGTTGCTACAACTCTGTACATCACCCATGTTCTTAAAAATGGGCAGTGCACTTCTGTTTCATTCCTCAGGCATTTTCTCACCATCAAATTTACCATTGAATATTTGAGTCAAAAACCTCACTGCCACCTCTCCAAGACATTTCCAAACCTCCACTGGTATGTCATCAGGTCCTACTGCCTTCCTCTTCTTTCTTTTCAGAGCTTTCCGGACTTCACCCTCACTAATATTTCCCACTTCCTGGTCCACAGTTTCTATGACCTCCACTCTTCTTTTTGTTTCATTCTCTTAATTTATTAGCTCCTCAAAGTAATCCTTCCATCTTCCCATCGTGCTCTACTCACTTGTTAAAACATTACCATTCTGATCTAGCCTAACCTGCTGCACATCCTTTCCAGCCTGATTCTTCTCTCCAATCTATACAAGTCCTTCTTGACCTCTTTGGTGTCCAGCCTCCCATACAACTCATCAAATACCTTCTGATTTGCCTTAGCTACCTCCCTCTTTGTTCTACATTGCATCTCTTCCTGTCTCCTCTCTTCAGTCCTCTCACTGTCATATTTCTTCTTGGCTAATCTCTTTCTTTGAATAGCTTCCTGCACTTCACTATTCCACCACCAGATTTCTCCAACATCCATTCTCTGTCCAGATGACAGCAAGTACTTTCCGTCTCTCTAATAACTGAGGTATAGTAGCCCAGTCATTGGAAGTTCTTTCTTACCACGCAGAGCCTTTAACAGCTCGTCTCTGAACTCACAACATTTTTCCTTCATCTTCTACCATTTGGTCTTTTCTAATTTTACTCTATTTCTCAATGACAACAGTCATTCTACATACAACCTTCTGATGCTGTCTGGCCACGCTCTCCCCTGCCACAACCTTACGTCTCCAATCTCCCCCAGGTTTCCTCTTCTACACAGAATGTAGTCGATCTGTATACTCCTTCCTCCACTTTTATAGGCCACTCACTCTTTTGGAAATAAGTGTTGACCAGAGCTCTGGTGTTGACTAGAGGATTTTGCCGAGAGAATAAAAATGGCTATAGTTGTTGTCATTCCTCTGTCTATTACGGAAGCACTGGGGAATGACATCCACCACCATCTTCCTGGTTTCTTTCCTCGACACCAAACCGACCCATCACTTCCTCATTCCCTCTGTTACCTTCACCAACATGTCCATGCAGGTCTGCCCCAATCACCACTCTCTCCTCTCTGGGAATATCACTTTATCCAGATTCTTCTAAAAGGTATCCTTCGTGCAAATGCCAAGTGGAAGTTATGATAAAAATGTTACCTAAAAACTGCAAAAGCCTAGATAAAAGATGGATGAATGGCGAGAGATACTGATACTTTATTAGTCTGGTTAAAACCATACCCTTGTCCTTCACTTCACTTCATACTAGTACGAAGTGAAGTGAAGGACAAGGGTCTGGTTTTAACCAGGCTAATACTTTATAGATCCTGACGGAAATTGCTATCTGTAGCTCTCATTCATACAAACAATAACATAAAAACACACCAGATAAAAAAACCAGAGTATTAAAAAGATAAATAAAAAACACCCTAAGAGGAGATAAAGCAGCAACTATGTTAGGGGACATAACCAGCTAGCTACTCTTGGTGCCAGGAGTGGACAAATTATACAGCCTAATGGCACGAGGGACAAACAAGTACTTTAGTCTCTCGGTAGAACACCTCATTGAACTGAGTCTGGAACTCGTTGAACTTCGCTGGTTAGAGAAGACCGAGTTCAAGGGGTGATCGGACATGATCACACTGATTTTGGAAAGCGTCCTCTGCTCCACCACCTTTTCCACAGAGTCAAGGCCCAGTCCCACCACAGAGCCCGCCTTCTTAATGAGCCGATTCAGCCTTCGGATGTCCATCTTCCTAGTGCTGCCCCCACAACACCAAAAAAAAAAAAGAATACTAGACGCAATGGATTGGTAGAACACATGCACTTAGAGCAGACCCTGAAAGAGACCAGCCTTCTGAGAAAGTACATTCTGCTCTGCCCCTTCTTGTACACAGCGTCCATATTTGCAGTCCAGTCCAGCTGTAGCCCCTACTAATAGGATGAGACCACCTCAACTTCCGATCCATCAATAATGATGGCCTGCAGAAGGGGTGGAGCTCTGCACAAGTCCAGCACCACCTCTTTGGTTTTAGTGGTATTCAGCAAAAGCTGGTTCTGATGGGACTACCCAACAAAGTCCACCAGGCCCCTGTCCCCCTCCCTAATAGCCTACATGCCACAATAGCAGTGTCATAGAGAACTACTTCTGCATTTGGCATGTACCTGTATCAGAGTTACTGAAAGTCAGTGGAGTAGAGGGTGAAGAGGAGGGGTGAAAGCACTGTACCCTGAGGCGCTCCAGTACTGCTGGTCAATGAGGACCTGCAACCCCCAACTCAGACAAACTATGCCTGTCGGTCAAAAAGTCCAATATCCAACAATCTAAATCAGAGCTAATCTCGATACAAATTTTTGATGTACTTTTATGATTTTGTCAATAAAAGGTTCATCTCCTGGTGAATCAACATAAGTTGACGTTTCTCGTGAGATTACATTTTGTCTGGCCATATTTAATCGGTTTAAATCCAAAAAAGAGTGAACTCGTTAGAAATTTGGGTCCGATCAAATCTGCTCCAACTTTATTTGGAATATGGTAAAGTCAGTAAACTGACCAGAACATAAAACTCCTCCATGGTGGCCTTTGGTGGGCATCCATGATGTTAAGTTTCTCTTGGAGAATAGCATCCTCACCCACACCCAGTACTGTACAGTATTGCAAAATAATTGCTAAAATCTTAAAAGTAAAAAAGTTATCTTGAGTCTTGAACAAGAGCTAGCATGGTTCAGCAATAAATTAAAAGTAGCAAAAGTTAAGAAGAAAATAATTGTAAAGCGTTAGCTAAAAAAGGTAAAAGCTAAGTAGAAATTTTAAAAAATGGCTAAAAGCAGCACCTAAAAGTTAAATATAGCAAAAATAATTGCTAAGCCTTAAAGTCTAGTTAAAAGCATCACAATGACTTGGGACCCGAAGGACGCGGGTTCGCGTCCCGGCCACTACACATCTTGGGGTGTCTATGAGTGCACACCTATTTCTCCAGCTCCCCGAGCGCCTTCTATGGCTGCTCACTGCACCGCCTGGTAGGTGGTTGGGTTAAATGCAGAGACGAATTTCGTCTGTGTATGGGAAACATACGCAGATGACAAGCTTAGACAATTATTATTATTATTATTACAATAAGTTTATCAAAATGCTAGCTAAAATATGTAGGCTACCTAAAAGTTGCAATTTAAAAGTAGAAGATGTTGGTAAAAAGTTAGCTAAAAGTAGCAGAATGCTAGCTAAAAATGGTAAAAGCTATGAAGTAAAAAAAATTAGCTGAACGTTGCAAACAAGAAGGTAATACAGTACTGCAGTGCAAAGTTATCTAGCTGAAAAAGGCAAGCTAAGTAACAAAAAGCTATGAAGTTAATGTAAAATGTAGCTAACTGCAAAAGACTCGTTAGGCTACCTAAAAATAGCAAAAAGTAAAATTTTGTAAAACCGATAGCAAAAAAGTGAAAAGCTAATTAAAGTTAAAAGTAAAACACAGATAGGATAAAAAAAAAAGTTATCTGAAAGTTGTTGTAGCACTTTGAGAGTTTTATTAATGAAAAGTGCAATATAAATTGAATTTATTATTATTATTATTATTATACTGTAAAAGGCAAAAGTTAGGTAAAAATTGAAAGTTGCAAAAAGGTAGTAAAACTTTAAGAGCTAAAAGTTGAACAGTTGTGGAAAACACCTGTATCTTAGGGTATTTCAATCAGTGTCTAATTTTAAATTTATTCACAGTTAGTCCCATTGAGCCTCTACGGGAACTCATTTATAATGTTTTGAAAAGTATACACCCATTTTAATAAATGAGCTGAAAATGAATTGCACAAAAAAGGACAGTAAACTGAATTAGCATTTACGTAATAAGCAGAATGACTTATTTACAGTATTACATACGTTGTAAGCTTTATATTATACAACTTAAATGCCTTTATCCATCTAAAACAAGTAAAATTGTCAACATTTGATGAAATGCACTCATAAGTTAGTGCTGGGCATGAACTTGCTCATTAGCCCCTTAGCTCTATTTATGTAACACAAGAAATAATCAAGGGCACACTTAAACTTATCGTTGACGTTGATTTGTCCAAAAAAACTAATGACGCATACTTCATTCTATGCTCTGATTGGCTATTTCTGATCACCTGACAGTTATGTGGGCGGTCCAACGTCTATGGGCGGTACTTTGTCAACCCGCAGCAGGAAGTGAGCTGTCAACTCCGCTCTTGAACGAAGTGCTCGAGAAGCAGACAAAATGTGGGTTCTTGTGTCCGTTATTTCCACGGTTCTGATCATATTTATGTTAAAGTATTTCTTCGGCAGCTACGGGCCGAACCCCTTTGAGAAGGACTGTCGTGAACCGTTGAAAAAGAGGGTTTACGACAAGAAGGAGAAGAATAAAGTGCTAAAGCAAGGTGAGTGCAACTTACTGCGCTGTAATAAAACAGATGTCGTGCCAGTCGATCAGCTGTGTGTAAATACGATTCATCTAATTAAACCTGCAGATAAATTTGACATTTTATACATTTTAGAGGATGAATGTGCAAACAGTGAGCATTGTGAACTGAACGAGTAAACTCTAAATTATTTATGATAGTTAAATGTCTTGTCGTTTTATTAACTTCTCTTATTTCTTGGACTCAAAATACTGTATATTTGGGTTAAAATCTTATTTAAGCTCTGTGTGGTCTTAAGTCAAGATTTTTTATTTAATATTTTTAGGAATTCAAAAATGGATAAATGTAACACTCCAAACCTCACATTTGTTTCTTACAGTATTAAGATTTTTACACCTCTTAAGCTGATGATAATAATCTACCTTGAACAGCTTTTTATTTTATTTTTAAATTTATTCATTTAATAATAATTAGATACAACATTAAACATATATGTACGGTACAGTAATTGGAAAAAATATATAAAAAATATAAAATGAAAGGTAGCAGATGAAAAAAATATAATATAATATATATTTAGCTAATAACAATTCAAAGAAAATTTTATATAATAACAAAATAAGTAAATAACTCATTCAATCTTCAATTCACATATACTGTATTACTCATTAAAAAACATTCATTTATATATGTTTAACAATTCGATTTTAACCAGTTTCTTAAATACACAGATTGATTCATCTGTCATTAAGTTGTTCCATAATCATACTCCTTGATTTAAGGTAGTTCTTCCCTTCAAACTACCGGTAGTTCTAAACTGCGGTTTTACAAAAACATCTTTCCCCTTGAGATTGTAGCAGCTTGATCTTTTCTTTGTGCGCATGTGAAGCCTTCATTAAACCCACAGCAGACATAAATTGTTTGTTTTGACCCTTGACCTGTAGGTTTCCTGCCCAGTAAAGTGCCAGAGAACTTGGATGCGATCGTCATTGGAAGTGGCGCCGGCGGGCTCGGGCTCGCTGTGCTGCTGGCTAAAGTCGGAAAGAAAGTTCTGGTTCTGGAGCAGCACAGTAAGGCCGGGGGATGCTGCCACACGTACTCAGAGAAGGGCTTTGAGTTTGATGTTGGTGAGTCTTTTCTGTGGGAACGTTTTCTCCGTACACGGAAGCCTCAGTCTGGACTAACGGCCGTGTTGCTTCTGACCCGCAGGGATCCATTACATCGGGGAACTCTTGGAGCACCAGCCTTTCCGCTGCATGTTGGACCAGATGACCAATGGCCAGCTGCAGTGGGAGCCTCTGGAGAACCCGTTTGACCACGTTGTGCTGGGACCTCCAGAAAACCGCCGCAGGTACCCCATCTACAGCGGCAGGACTCGCTTCCCCGAGGAGCTGAAGAAGTGTTTCCCTGAAGAGGAGAAGGCCATCGACGAGTACCTGCGGCTGGTCAAGGTAGGATCTTTTAGCAGATATTATAATTATCTGCTGAACACACGTGCAAATGACTTTTCTCCCAGTGAACTTTGTATTCAAGAGCTGCACCTGGGCGCAGATACATTTCATTATTCAGATGTCATGTTGTCAAATCCAAACCAAAGGTCAGAGTGACTTCTGAGGACACTCAGCTGCAAGGTTGCACAACTTTTATCTGCGTTTTACTCCTACACAGCTAAATAAAATGTGCTTTCAAGTTGCTGTGCCCCTTTACTGCTTCTATTTTTGTTATGAAAACATATTAAAAAATAGTGAACATAAAAGCTTATGCAGGAAAGGGCAGCAAAAAAATACAGTAAATGTCAAGGATTTAATAAAAACTGATAGATATTGTACATAAATTGATACTTAACATGTATCATTGTTGGTATTAATTAAGTGGTTCTTTTCAAGACTAACCCTTTATATTAAGATAACAGATAAAACTAGAGAAATTTTATTTCCTGCAAAAATGCATTGCAGAAGAAAGCAGAAAGAACACATATTTGCTAAATTAGTTAAAAAAAAGAAAGAAATTAACACAAAAGCTAGAAAACTAGCTAAAAAAAAGCTGAAATTAGCTAAATAAAATGGCAAAATAAAAAAACAGAAGCTTAAAATTACCAGAAGGAAGTGGAGAGAGAACATCTTTGCTGAATTGGGCTGAAAAAAGTTGAAATAATTGCAAAAGATGTGGAATTAGCTGAAAAAGCTAAAATCAGCATAAAAGAGCTGAACTGTAGATGCAATAACTGAAACTAGCTGAAAGGAGCATAACAAGCTGAAAATAGCAGAAATTAGTACAGAAAACAAATTTATCTGAAAACAGCTGAAATTAGCTAAAAAGGTACCAGTAGCTGAAAAGTAGAACAAGCTTACATTAGCAGAAGAAAACAGAAAGAACATGTTTGCCCAGTTAGATGTAAAGAATGAGCACAGCTAAATTTAAATTATCTGGAAAAAAGGCAAAAATTAGAAAGAAAAAAAGCTTAACAGTATCTAAAAAGTCAGAAAGAAGCTTAATTTACCAAAAGGAAGTGGAGAGAGCACATTGTAGCTGAATTGGGCTGAAAAAAGTTGAAACTATTGCAAAAGATGTGGAATTAGCAGAAAAAGCTAAAATCAGCATAAAAGAGCTGAATTGTAGATGCAATAACTGAAACTAGCTGAAAGGAGCATAATAATCTGAAAATAGCAGAATTAGTTTAATTAGGCTAAAAGTAGCAGAAATTAGTACAGAAAACAAATTGATCTGAAAACGGCTGAAATTAACTAAAAAGGTAGCTGAAAAGTAGAACAAGCTTACATTAGCAGAAGAAAACAGAAAGAACATGTTTGCCCAGTTAGATGTGAAGAAATGAGCACAGCAAAATTTAAATTATCTGGAAAAAAGGCAAAAATTAGAACGAAAAAAAGCTTAATAGTAGCTAAAAAGTCAGAAAGAAGCTTAATTTACCAGAAGGAAGTGGAGAGAGCACATCGTAGCTGAATTAGCCTGAAAAAAGTTTTAATGAGTACAAAAATGTGGAATTAGCTGAAAAAGCTAAAATGGGCAGAAAAGGCTGAAGCTTTCAGAAATCAGCTTAAAGGAGCATAACAAGCTGAAATTAGCAGAAGCACAAAAGTGTTGTAGTTATCAGTAATAATCTAAAAGGAGCAGAAAAACAGTTGAAATTAGCTGAAAAAAATTAAATGTGCACAAAGAAGCTGAAGCAGAACAAAATGTGAAGGGAGCAGTAAAATGTTGTAAACAGATCTAAAAATTTGAAGATTGTAAAATGAGCTCGATTCATTTTCTATGAGAAAAAAATGGCAGAAAAGGCTAAATATTTTAAAAAGCTAAAGTTGCACCAAAACCAAAAGTCACAGCAGGATTTTCCTGAATGAGCTGAACGTTTTGATTTATGATTTGTGGAAATGGCACAAAAATTGTGGAACGAGAAAGATTCTGAAAAACGTACACAAGTAAAATGGATCACGATAGAGCGAATGCTTCATAAACATTCACACAATAATAATAAAATCGAATTGGTTCATGCTTATAATAGTGAAAATGATGACAAGTATTTATCACCCGCTCCCATATAAAGCTGGTGATCATATAACGGCTTGTTTGTTCATCTGAGCAAATGATCTCATGAACCATTATAAAGATTTTAATGAAGCTTGTAGTTAGATCATCGTTGGCTGTGCATCTACAGCTGATGAAATTTAGGAGGCAACCCCATTCAAGATGGCTGCCACTACTACGGTAACTGACTTTAAACAACTAACTGACTTTAAACAACGCACAAATAGCAAAAATTCAGTCAGTTACTCGGACGTTGACCTAAACTGTGGTAGTAGCTGAACCTGATCCACAACAGATGGTCTGAGTGCTAAGCAATATTGCAGTATTTTTATTTAAAACTCCGACGATGAAACGTGTTCCTTCATGGGATTTTCATAATTTTCTGTTAGTGTTGCTGTTTTTCAACGCAGACGTGTTCAGAAGAAGATCAGCAGGTGGAAGAACCTTGAAGCGAGGCTTCTCGGAGCCCGACTGACCGAAGCGTTTGTGCTCGGTGTTGATTTACAAAATGTTCAGACAGCAGTTCAAACATCCTCGAAACACGACTAAACTAAAACAAGCCATCAGTGGGGGAGGTAAGAGCAGGATGTCCTCAAGGGCGTAGATTTCATCTCATTATTGGGGGGGACCATAAACAGGGAAATGTTTTAAAAGCAATTTTGGGGTGTCGGCAAAGTTACAGTGAAATTTAATGTAAAATGTTCATAGTGAAGTTTATCCAAACTGCATGCATATACTACGTATGCAGAATAATCAGCAATAATATTGATTTAAATGGCATGTATTTAATAGTCTTAATAATAATATCAGTACAATAGTGGCACTCATTACTCTTATAAAAAAAAATTAATGTGTTCAATCTGCAGCACAATAGACGACAAATAATGACAAGTGGCAAAATGAGAATTTTGCAAAATAGGTCCCCTCTAAATACAGTATTGTTTAAATTTCAGTTTGACTTGTATTCATAGATTGCTTCATAGCTAGTTTTGATTTACTTGGTATAACGCGCCGTCAATATGACTTAACCGACGTAACGAGAAGCAAAAACTAGAGTCTGATTTTTATTGCTAATGTGTTTCATCCTACTCAGAAGCAGGAGCAAATAAAATGTCTCGCCTATGTTTTAAGTACCTGTAGCTACTTACTGGAAGTTAGTAGTTTGAGTGACACACAACTCGTTCCCACCTCTAGCGGCTCAACCGGAGCCTCTGACCGTTACCGCCCCGGCACTGTTGTTGTTCCTCCTACACTTTGGACTAAATCATTTGCCAACAGGGAAGGGGGGAGGCAAAAATTCCTTTTTTTTTTCTTCGATTAATGGTGGTTTTCTCTCTCTTTTTTGCCTTTTGCGTATTGTTTAAATACACTGTTTCCTTTATTGAATTATTGGGGGGGACAAATCTACACATCCGCAAGATTGGGGGGGTCCGGACCCCCCCGAGATATACGCCCCTGGTTGTCCTATCACATGACGTTGTCCTGTCTCGTTTGTCCGTCAGAAAACCAAGAATGGAGTTTGGCTTCTCGTGATGCTGAAGCTCTTCCCGCTCTCTTTGGCCAAGTTCCTGATCCACAGCGGCCTCGTCAAGCGCTTGTCTTTCTTTTTCAAAATGGCCCCCCGCAGCCTGACGGACGTGGTCAACGGGCTGACGCAGAACCAGGACCTCAGGGCCGTGTTGTCCTACATCTTTGGCACCTACGGTACGCCAGACTGTTCTGTACGCGAGTCAAACGGGTCGGCACCAGTCTCTTCAAGGTTTTTTTTCTCATCCGCAGGGAACATGCCAAAAGACGCCAGCTTCGCCATGCACAGTTTGCTGATGAACCACTATCGGAACGGCGCCTGGTACCCTAAAGGTGGCTCCAGTGAGATCGCCTACCACATGATCCCCGTCATAGAGAAGGCAGGAGGCGCCGTTCTGGTGCGGGCCCCGGTGAACCGGATCCTGTTCAACGACGCGAAGGAGGCTTTCGGTGAGTTCTCGAGCCCGTTGACAGAACGCCTGAACTAGGGGTGCAAATCTCTGTGTCTGGAGAATCGATTTGATTCAGATTTTTGGTGTCGCGATTCGATTCAGAATCGTTTTTATTTTATTCAAAATCGATTTTTTTTAAATTCAAAATCGATTTTTTTAAAAATTCAAAATCAATTTTTTGATTCAGAAACGATTTTTGATTCAGAAACAATTTTTCTATTAAAATGGTCATAAATTTAGTTTCAGTTTTGTAACTGACAAGCTGAAAAGAATAAACAACAAATGGAACATTTATTTAAAACAATAATTTTAGGTTCCTTATTGTATCAAATTTTTTGCATCGTTTGATATTTATACCAAAAATAGGAACAAATAATACAGGAATGCATTAAATTCTGTAACTTAAATAACCAGTATTAGGTTAGCTTTTTGCTGTTACTTATAGAAGATTATTGTTTGAATTGATTGTTTGAACTTGTTTTGTTTTTGAAAAAAGGGGGCAAATAAAATAAGATTTTCTTCTTCTTTTTTTTAATTTTTTTTTTATTGATAATAAAAGTGTTAACAAAACAGTAGAAACAATATCAATATTATAGAACAAAATGAACAAGAGAATAATGCCAGGGGGTTATAAAGCAAACACAAATAAGGCGAAGTGTATTTATACATATACATACATGCTCACATATAAATATACTGTATATGTAAAGAGAAAAAAGTTAAGTCACAAATCAGTTGTTTTTATGGCTTTACTATTGTTTGAGTACTGAAGTGTTCTAATATATTGTTTGAATCCCTCTCTAAAGACCGAGAAACAAGGTTTCTGATATAAGAATTTATATTTATGTACAGTACATGATATTTTGCAACTAATAAAATTAGGTAGATAATATAATAATGATTGATTTTGGGGCTTTTAGAATCAATTCTGAATCGCCAGGACTAAGAATCTAGATTCTTATTTAAAAAAATCAATTATTTTTCCTGCACCCCTAGTCTGAACGCAGCTCACGGCGCTCGTTTCTTACGGTTTCAGGTGTGAGTGTGTTGAAAGGCCAGGAGGAAGTGCACGTCCACGCCCCCGTGATCATTTCTGACGCCGGCATCTTCAACACCTACGAGAAGCTGCTTCCCAAGGAGCTCCGAGCCACGCCAGGTCAGACAGGAAGCACAAATGGCTAACTCAGTTAGTTTCATAACTGTTGGGTTGAAATGTGTGGTGGTAGTAGCTGAGAGTCATTCACAACCACAGCTTTGAGCGAATTAGCATGAGGTTGTGTGTTACGTTGTTTTACGGCTACAGCTCGGTCGTTTCTCAACAATCTTTCAAGAAAGGCGTCAGGCGAGGAATGTTTTAGCTTTGAATGGCGTGCGCGCTCATGACGCATTCTCACTATCGTGATCCATGTTTCTCGTACCGCAGTTTACAAACTATTTCAACAAATCATAAACCAAAAGGTTCGGCTCTTTCAGGTCACTCCTGCTATGACTTTTTGTCTTTGTGCAACTTTAGCTTTTTGAAATATTTAGCTTTTTCTGTCATTTTTTTTCCTCATAAAAAATGAATTGAGCTCATTTTACATCCTTCAGATCTTTAGATGTGTTTTCAACCTTTTACTGCTCCTTTCACATTTTGTTCTGCTTCAGCTTCTTTCAGCTTCCTTCTGCATATAAAAAAAATCAGCTGCTTTCAGCTCATTTCAGCTGTTTTTTTTTTAGCCCTTTTGTGATCCTTTTAAATTCTTTCTGCTAACCATGACATTTTTGTGCTATTTCTAACGTCTTTCTGCTAATTTCAGCTTGTTTCTGTGTTTCAGCTTTTTCTTCAGCTACTATTTAGCTGTTTTACAATAATTTAAGCCTTTTCAGTTAATTCCACATTTTTTGCACTCATTTCAACTTTTTTCAGCCTAATTCAGCAAAAAAAATTTTTTTTTCCAAATTCAGTTTTCCTCCAATAATTTTCACTTATTTGTGCTCATTGGTTCTTTCAACAAACATGTTATTTCTTCTGCTAATATCAGCTTGTTCTAACTTTTCAGCTACTTTTATTTAGCATTCTAAGCTAATTTCAGATAAATTCAAGTTTGTGGTATTGTAATTTCTGCTGCTTTCAGCTTGTTATGCTCCTTTCAGTTTTTGATGCAATTTCTGCTACTTTTTAGCTGTTTTTGTACAAAATTTAGCTTTTTCCCCCCCAGCTAATTCCACTTTTTTTTAAAGCTAATTTCAGCTCCTTCCACTTCTGATAGTTTAAGCTTCTTTCTGCCTTTTCAGCTATTTATTTGCCAGGTCTCTCTTGTAAATGAGTCCTCGAGGCTCAATGGGATTAACCTGCCTAAATAAAGGTTGAATGAATTGTGGTAATTTCATTTTTTTGTGTTAATTTCCCAATTTTTGTGCAAATTTTTGCTTATTTAAACCAAATTCAGCAAATATGTGTTCTTTCTGCTTTCTTCTGCTAACATAGGATTGTTCTTCCATTTCAGCTAAATTTCAGCAGTTTTTCTGCAAATTCTTCACTAATAAGCATTCCCACTGTATTTTTACAGGAAATGCAATTTCTCTAGTTTTTATTCATGTTTGTTTGTTTTTAGTTACTGTATATAATTAATCATTTAGTCCTGAAAACGTTCCAAACAAATAAAAACAAAGAGGAAACAGAGAAAAGTAGTACATCTTTGCGGCTGAGAGGCTAAAACTGAAACGGAGACGTTCAGCTCAGCGCTCACTCTTCTTGTTCCTGTTCGTATTTTAATTTATTTAATTTTTTTAAAGCTGCCTCTGTTTCTAACGAGTCTCTGTGCTGGTCTGGGCCTCTCTGCCTTCCAGCCATCCAGGAGCAGCTCGCCATGGTCAGACACGGGGAAGGCGGCCTGAGCATCTTCATGGGTCTGAACGGAACCAAGGAAGATCTGGGCCTGAAGGCCGACAACTACTGGATCTTTGCTGAAAACAACTTTGATGAGCTGTACGTTCCTGTTTTAGCTCCAGTGACAGTGGAGCCGAACGCTGGCTCTGATGTGTGAGACCAGAACTTTGGCTGTGAGGACGTGCAACTTTAAAAATTACAAGAATGATCTGTTTTCTTTAAAGGGTGGAGAACTATATGAGCAAAGACAGGGAGGAGTCCGCTAAAAAAATTCCTCTGCTGTTTGTCGCCTCTCCATCAGCTAAAGACCCGACCTGGGAGGAGAGATCACCAGGTAAGGCGACTTTATTCCTATCATACATTTCATCTTTACGTGAATAATTATAAACACATTGACAAAGTGCAAAATAACAACAAAAGCATAAAAACAACAAGATGAAATGATTTGTTGCTTTAATCAAAGGCGGCAGCAGCGAACAGGACGGTCTTCTGCCTCGTTTTAAAGGTGGGGTGACATGATTTTTGAACTTTACATAAATTGGCACAACATATATTTTTTTTATCATTCAACTATGTTCGTTGTTGCAAACAAAATGATAATTTAATGAAAATTCTTTTAAAAAGTGAGTTTAAAATTTGCACTGTTTCTTCACGTGACATCCGGGTACTTCCGCTTGCTAATTTTGTGACGTCAGTGCAGGAATGTCTCCTGGAACGCCCCTTTAAATAACAATAGCGCACACTATAGAAACCGACGAATTTAGCAATCTAAGTTTAGATTTGAGCGATTTGTCTTCAGTTTGGGAAGCAGAAGTTACCGTATTTTTCGGTCTATAGGTCGCATTGTCCAATTCTTGCCAAAGAATTAGAAAAATCCATATATAGGTCGCATCTGCGTTAAAATGTGGACCGTGTTTAGCTCTGCTCCAAATGTCTCTTCCACAGAAGCGCACAGCAAGGCTTTTAAGAAAATTAACACTTAAAAACAATTACCGTATTTGTCGGCATTTAACACGCTCCTGTGTATAACATGCTTTGTCCAATTATTGTAAATAAATTGGAAAAATCCATAAATAACACGCTTCGGCGTATAACACGCATCTATTATGCGTCACCGCTACGCGACGCGTCAGCGCCTCATTTGCCCTGCTGAAAATGGCGGCCACAGAAGCGAGCCAGCACGAAGGACTTTACAAGATAACACGGTAAAAACTATTATTTCTTTGCTGAGAAAAAATATATTTCTTAGCTGACATTATAGCACAAGGGTTCCTGAGCTTAACCGTTCCTTAATCAATTCACGAAATGGTCAAATCTGCTGGATTTAAATTGTTTCGGTTTGACTTCTTCCAAACAGTCTCGGGCGCTACGAAAATAAATTATAAATAAATTCGAATTTTATCTCAAATGTCTTCTACAGGCCAACAGTTTGTAAATTAAACCCTTATAATTACACTCTGTAAGCCTAAAAAATATCTGTTGAGTGGTAAGAGTTGTTTATCTAAAAAGTAGGTATCTGTTCACGTTAGCTATCTGCTAACGGATAAAAGAGCGATTTTTTTTTTTAGCTCAAAATATCTTCTGCAGCTAACAGTTTGTAAATGACCACCAAATAATTACTCTCTGTAAGTTTCAAGAAAATCCGTGGTGTGGTTTATGAGTTATCCTGCTTAAAAAAACAGCTAACAACAACACAGCTAATAGTGGTTAGCGCCAGAGCAGGAGGCCGGGCAGCGACAGAGCAGTCTGAGCAGAGGAGGCTTTTTTCGGACACATGAGCTAGAAACGATCAGTGTACTCCTCTGGAAGTGCCCCCCTAGCGGACAAAAGTGGTACTGCACCATTTTTTTGCCCAAAATGAAAAA
>JBBPBX010014324.1:0-12639 GCA_038048925.1 Garcialebias charrua
GTTATCATTGGTTGAACAAACTGTGAAATAAGGGTTAGATATAATAAGATTTCATCTTCTTTCTGCTCCCTTCATTTTATCCAACTTGTATTCTTGTATCTGATGAAACTGTCTTGTATTGTTCTTTTAAAATGAATGAATAAACATCAAATCAAATCAAATCAAATCTGGAGAAGGCCATCCATGCCTTTGTGACCTCCAGACTTGATTATTGTAATGCTTTATATGTTGGTATTAATCAATCCTCCATCTCCCGTTTACAGCTTGTACAGAACTCTGCCGCGCGCTTTTTGACCAACACACGAAAATATGAACACATCACTCCTGTCCTGTCCTCTCTACACTGGCTCCCGGTTCAGTTCAGGATACAGTTCAAGCTGCTCCTGTTTGTTTTCAAAGCTCTGAATGGACTTGCTCCTCTGTACATCTCAGAACTTTTGAAAGCCCATCAGCCCGGCAGAGCTTTACGATCTGCCAGTCAACACCTGCTGGAGGTGCCTCGCTCAAGGTACAAACAATGGGGAGACCGGTCATTTTCTGTTGCCGGCCCAAAAGCCTGGAACAGCCTCCCCCTTGAGCTGCGTGCCACCTCTGATCTGACTCTGTTCAAAACCAGACTGAAGACCCACTTGTTCAAAAAAGCTTTCAGTGTGTAACTTTTATTACTTTTGGTATTTTAGTATGTAGCATTTTTTATTTCCATTGCCTTCTTTTATTGCTGTTGTTTCTTATTCTATTTTCATTGATTTATTGTTCCAGTTTATTCATCTTTTTATCCTGTTAAGCACCTTGGTCAATGCAAGGCATTGTAGGAAGGTGCTATACAAATAAAGTTTATTATTATTATTATTATTATTATTATTATTATTATTATTATTATTATTATTATTATTATTATTATTATTATTATTATATTGTGTCTTTTAACACTTACGGTGCCACCCAGATGTAAAGGATATATAGGAGGTCAATATTAATACTGACCTCTTTACCTTAATTGATTTACTTATTCAGATTGAATAGTAATTCCACGGATTATTTTCTTTTTCCGTTTATCCAATATTTCTGTGATCTTTATGATGGATAAGTAAAACAGAAGCCATAGAGTCACAATGGAAACGTTAACTTAGTTTGGTATGCCAAAGACACTACCATTTATTTAAAGTAAATCAACTAAATTAACACCATTACACTTGATTGACATGATTTCACTTTCTTGCAATTTAATACGTTAGCACATTTAAATTGTAACAACAGACATAAATACAGGATGTCATTATACTTAGTCTGTGGCTCTTTAGGTAAATATAGTTACCAGCTAGAATGGAGATAGGAGAGATTCAAAATGAATATAGGGAGAGGTTAAGAGGAAGTTAATTATCTTGAGTTTAACCAGATGACTCTATCCGACTTCTGCTAAAACCAGGTACATTTGTAAACAGCTTTTTACCTTAAAGACGACTAGTCTTGTAAGGAGACTCTTGGCTTTTGCCTTTCAGGGGTACAGAATCGTTGCAGGTCCAGTACGTCCAAACCGGTTCTCGTTTACGTTTCAACGTCTCCTGGGATCCACGTCGATCATCAGAAAAGGGTGTCAGCTCCTGGTTGGCTTCAAGATAACTTATTCCAGAAAGGAATTTATTCAAAGTTCTGAGCTTGTACGCTCGGTTCGAAATGGACAGATAACAAGCATGTTATCAGCCTTTACTGAAGACGAAGGTCCTTAGCTCTTGACCAAACGTCCCACAGCTTGAAGAGAAAGTTCACATCTCTCCTTCCTCACAGGAACTAACAGTTTCAGGAAAACTTAGAACCCTTAGTAGAAGCTCTGCGATGAGAGAGACTTGTCTCTTCCCCATTGGTCCAAAAAGAACCAGTCAATCAGTTCACTTGTTATCACGATTCAAGGTGAAATCAGAGCAGAGTGAAAATGTTTAGGAAAAACAGAGAGTACTGGAGTCATTCTCATGAAAACAACGGATTAACCGTCTTCTGCATTTCTAAACAAAACGGCCGGGTCTCTCTGACCCGAGTCTTCAACTTTCACACAGCAATGGACACAGTGATGTGCAGAAGTGACACAGTTTCACTTTACAGAATAACACAGCATATAAACATATGTGAAAATGACAAAATGTTATTCTTTTGATTACATTAGAGTAAAATTAAAGAAGCCAATAATCTCTTTTGGTGACTATGTTCTCAGATTACAACTAATGTAATAATTTGTAGTAAATGTCTTGCTTTACTGAGAGGTCAGTAAAGGTCATCTCTGGAACAGTTCAAAAATACAAAGGTGTATCAGAGCGGGCACGGTCATGCACACTACACAGTCAGTGATGACTATTTACTGTTTCGAGTCGATGTTTTGAGTGAGTGGCTGGTCCAGATAGCTGCAGACATGGATACTGAAGCTGACTCATTAGTTTTCCAGATTTTGGAGGAAGTGGCTTGGCGTTTGAAGTATCTGTACTTTCTACTACACTCCATTTATATAATGCGTTGAGTTACAAGTTATATTCAAGTTGCAGCTTTTTGATCACAACGTTTATTTTCAGCTTTTATTTTGAAAAGCAACATGCAATGCTTCACCACGGCATTACCGTAGTACATCTTGTAAACGTGCACAAATACGCCAGTGAGGGCTCATGGAGCTGAGTGGAGGCTCACTTTACCGCAGTTCCAACCTATTCACAGCCTCCCGTAACAATTCAGAAACTGAGCGTGGTTGTGATTCCTCCATAACTTCAGTACTGTTGAACGGATGCCGAAAGCGACAAGTAGGAAGGCATGCTCAATCGATCTGCACACTGATCGTTCTCCTTCCTGTTTATTGACCAATGGTAGAGCTGGACTTAGAAAGCAGCCCTCCTCATTAACAAAACGATGAGGCAGAAATACAGCGAGAAAACAAAACAGAAATAAATACAGCAAATAATACAGCAATGCTTTTTAATGAGAGCACTTGTGACAGAGCACCTGTGACAGAGCACCTGAGCGGACGCGGGCACCTTGGCTGCCGCTGCTCCTCGTACTTTTTGCTCCTTGAGCTTTTTATGTTACTTTCTGCTGTTTTTTTCACCGACCCCTGTTGGGCCTTTCTACCTTTTTCGAACGCAGAGTGCGACAGAGTGCGACAGGCCCCAGCCTGTGTACAACACCTGTGTACAGCACCTGTGTGAGCGGACGCGGGCATTTATGCCTTTCTACCTTTCTGTGATTAAGTTTTAGAGCAACTGTATTTTCTGACTGCGTTGTGGATCTGCAGACGTTACACGCCGCCGGTCAAAGCAGTTGGCTGCTTGTCCTGAGCCTGGTTCTGCTAAAGGTTTCTTCCTTCTAAAAGGGAGTTTTTCCTTTCCACTGATGCCACTGTGCTTGCTCAGGATAAGAGACCATAGCGAAGCCAAGATTTTACTTGTTTGTTGGATTCATTAGATAGAAAACTTTACTAGTCTAACCAGAATTTTAGTAGTGGGGGCTGCTAGCTCCCGCTAGCTCCAGCACGAATTTAGCTTAGAGAACCACATAGCTGCATTTATTGTTCGCTTACCTGCTACCCTTGTCATCTTCCTGTGTCCTCTGGACTGTTCTGTATTCCCTCCTGTACTCCTTCAAGGTATGCTCATTCAAGTTACCTCTCTCTGCTTCTTGTATATCTTTCTCGGAGCCGTGGGCCTGCTGTTAGCGAATAGCTCCGTGTTAGCTTCCATCGGCTCGAAAATGTTGACCTACTCCGCTTTGGAGTTGTTTGAACTTAACAACTGCTCCATTTCTCCTTCTGTTTCCACCATAAAACAACTGGGACTTCTGCGTAGACCTTGTTACATCCATAGAAGCTCTCGAAAGAAAACAGTTTATTTTAGGCAAACGAACTCTGAGTCAATTGCTACTGTCTGGACAGAGATGTCTTCAGAGCGCTGCGTCTGTAGTCCCTTGTAGTTCACAGCGCATGAAGTGGCAAGGAAAACGTGGAGTGGACTTCAGTCTGCTTAAACCGGTTCAAAAAGCTCCTATTCTAACTGGTATTAAATTAGAACTTTTCAATGTGCAGTCACTATCCAACAAATCATGTTTAATTCATGATCACATTCTGGAGAAGAACTTAGACCTCATGTGTCTTACAGAAACTTGGCATGAACCGGATGTGTTCAGTTCTCTGAACGGAGTGTCCCTCTGGATACAGTTATCTGCAGAGAGCCCGCAGCACTAGCCGTGGTGGTGGTCTGGCTGTAATCTACCGCAATAATTTAAAATTGTCTCATCTGGTTTCTCAGGACTTTTCTTATTTTGAATGTCTGGCCTTCAGTTTCAAAGCCCCACTTCTGATGAATGTTATATTAATTTATTGGCCTCCCAAACCACATGTTTCATTTAACTCAGAGATACATGACGTCCTCACTTTTTTCTGCACCTTCCCTGTGAAGACCATTTTTCTTGGCGACTTAAATATACATATGGACAATTCCTCTTCACCTATGGCAACAGATTTTAAGTCTCTTCTGGACTCTCTTAATCTCACTCAACACATTGACGTCCCTACGCACAGCAGGGGGCATACTCTGGATTTGGTGATTAAAGACACTGTACTCATCAATAACTTATCTGTATATGACCTGGATGTCTCAGACCACAGAGTCATCTCCCTGAAAGTGCCTTCTTCTTCACCTGCTTCAAACCAAAAACGACCTATCCAGTTCCGTGACTTTAAAAACATTTACCCTGATGTTCTGTCTACTGATCTTCACGCCCTGACTGTTGCCAATCATTCATCTACAGATGACTCTGTGGATTACTACAACCAATCTCTCCAAGAGCTTCTGGACTTACATGCTCCCTTGAAGACAAGGCTGGTGTCTTTCTCCCGTTCAGCCCCCTGGTACACTGGTGAGCTACGCAAGATGAAGGTAACTGGCCGTGCTATTGAGAGACATGTAAAATCATCTGGTCTCTCTGTACATAAGCAGGCATATAAAGAACATCAAAAAGCGTACGCCTATTCTCTTAAAGAAGCATGCTCCAAATATTATTCCAACATCATCAACACCTGCCCTGGAAACTCTAAACAGTTCTTCTCCACAATAACTCATCTGCTTAATCCCATTAAACTAACTCATGAGGACTCTGCTCAAAAATGCGACCTGTTCCTTTCATCATTTAAAAACAAAGTTGACACTATCAGATCTCAGCTCCACAACCTCCCTGTTCTCAGTGTGCCATCTACCCGTCTGCATTCTGGGTCCCTGAGCAGCGTTGATGAAGTTGTTCAGAGTGAAGTGGAAGCCATCATCAAGAAAATGAAGCCTTCATCCTGCGCCCTGGATCCTTTCCCCTCGTCTCTCATAAAATCCAATCACTCTGCAATAGGCCCATTAATCACTCAAATAATAAATCAGTCTCTACAATCTGGTCATGTTCCACTGCCTCTAAAAACTGCCATCATTAGGCCTCTTCTGAAAAAATCCAATTTGGATCCTGACATTTTTTCTAATTACCGTCCAATTTCACACCTCCCTTTTCTGTCTAAAGTGCTGGAAAAAAGCAGTTGCTCCTTAGCTGTAGGACCACCTACAACAACACTCCCTGTATGAGAAGTTCCAGTCTGGATTCAGGGCAGCTCACAGTACTGAGACTGCATTGCTGAGAGTTACCAATGATGTCCTCATGGCTCCTGACACTGGTTCTCCCTCCATCCTTGTCCTCCTTGACCTCACTGCAGCTTTCAACACTGTGGACCATAGTATCCTCCTCCATTGTCTTCATGTGGAGGTCTGTCTCTGTGACACTGTCCTGGACTGGTTCAAATCTTTCCTCTCCGATAGGCTGGAATGTGTTAGTTTTGGCAACGCCACATCCCAGACAGTCTGTGTCTCCTGTGGTATCCCTCAAGGGTCAGTTCTGGGGCTCCTGCTGTTTTCCCTTTACATGCTGCCTTTAGGTCAAATTATTAATCAGTTCAACATTTCTTTTCACTGTTATGCCGACGATACACATCTTTACATCAGGACTGGAGCCTCCTCATCTTCCCCATTGTCATCTCCATCTTCACTCACTGCCCTCTCTGCCTGCCTGGAGGATATAAGGGCATGGATGAATCTGAACTTTCTTCAATTAAACTGCTCTAAGACTGAGGCCATACAGATTGGCACCCCTTACCAGGTACAAAAATCTACTATAACAACAATTTCCTTTTATGGACAAGACATCCACCTCTCCACCTCTGTTACAAATCTTGGAATAAAAATGGACTCTCATCTTACATTTGAAAATCACATTAAGCTTATGTTTAAAACTTGCTTCTTCCATCTTTGAAACATCTCCAGACTTCGCCCATCCCTAACTTTTTCGATGCTGAGAAGCTCGTCCATGCTTTTGTCTCCTCCAGGCTCGACTACTGCAACTCCCTGTTTATTGGAATCCCTGGTAAATACCTTCAGAAGCTTCAATATATTCAAAACAGTGCAGCAAGGATTTTGTTGAGAGTTCGTAAATTTGAACATATTACACCCATTCTCCATAACCTTCATTGGCTTCCTGTCACCTACAGAATTCAGTACAAAACTGCTCTCATTACACATCAATGCTTACACGGAACTTCACCAGATTATCTAAAGGACATTCTTGCACCATACTCATCCACCCGGTCTCTACGGTCACAGAACAGTCATCTACTTCACATTCCGAGAACCAAATTAAGGACCATGGGAGACCGGGCTTTCAGTGTGGCTGCCCCCTGCCTGTGGAACTCTCTTCCTGACTGCCTAAAGCCTCGGATATAGTTGACGCGTCGCATAGGGCGCGCGGCCAAAGTGACGCAAACGCGACGTCCCCGCCCCCGCGCTTTGGCCAGCGCGTTGGTTTCGCGCGTGGTCGTGCACCTCCCAAATTTTGAAGCTCCGCAAGCCTAGCGCGCGCGCCGAATTGATTGACAGGTCGGGTAGGGACCTCCCCGACAGCCTTCACGCCAGAATCTGCAACTGTCTGCGCCGCTGTGGTCGTGGAAACGGCGTCGCGACGCATGGAGGAATGTTTTTTATGTGATTCAAATGTTTTAAATTCCCCGAGCGAGCGGAAAGCCATTTGTTTTTGTTGTGTGATTTCAAACAGTTCTTCTTCTACGGTAGATTTCTTCTTCTACACCCTTTCTTGCAACATATGCACAGGTTTTAGAGGGTACTGCCGCCTGCTGGTCAGTAAAAGAACAGCACTTTGCCATGCGCTGCCGTGCCACACTATAAACGCATGCACAGTGCGCGCGCAGCACGCGCGCTCCAGCTTGCGGACCAAAGCGCGACTATATCCGAGGCTTGAGAGCTCCACAGTCACTGGTTGATTTTAAGAGCGGCTTGAAGACCTTTCTTTTTAACCAAGCATACTCTGCCTCCTCATGAGAGGCAATCTTTGATCTTAGTTGATACTGTTATTGATTTTACTTTTTTATTACTTGTTTTATTGACATTTAATTCTGTTGCACTCTGTAGCACTTTAAGATTTTCATTAATGAAAAGTGCGTTATAAATTGAATTCATTATTATTATTATTATTAGTAGTAATAAATAAATATAGCAATAAATATAGCAAATGGAAAAACAGCGAGAAAAAGGCAAAGCAAAATATCTATTGTTATTGACGGAAACTCATGTGTAAGGAGATATAAAAAAGAACATATATAGTTATGCTTTTATTTCTCATGTGTAACGAGATATAAAAAAGAATATATATATATTTATGCTTTTATTTCTCATTAAAATATATATTTCTACTTTGATTTATATATTTATTCTTTTATTTATTATTATGTCAGTTTGGTCCTCCATACTTGGGTCAGTTCGCGGGGGTAGCAACCTAAGTAAGGAAGCCCAGACTTCCCTCTCCCCAGCCACTTAGGCCAGCTCCTCCATGGGAATCCCAAGGCGTTCCCAGGCCAGTCGAGAAACATAGTCCCTCCAGCATGTCCTGGGTCTTCCTCTCCTCCCGGTGGGACATGCCCGGAACACCTCACCAGGGAGGCGTCTAGGAGGTATCCTAATCAGATGCCCGAGCCACATCAACTGGCTCCTCTCGATGTGGAGACGCAACAGCTCTATTCTGAGTCCCTCCCAGATGACTGACCTTCTCACCCTATCTCTAAAGGAGAGTCCAGACATCCTGCAGAGAAAACTAATTCCAGCCACTTGTAATAATAATAATAATAATAATGAATTCAATTTATAACGCACTTTTCATTAATGGAAATCTCAAAGTGCTACACGGTGCAACAGAAATTAAATGTCAATAAAACAAGTAATAAAACAAGTAAAATCAATAACAGTATCAACTAAGATCAAAAGTAGAATCATGAGGAGGTAGAGTATGCTCGGTTGAAAAGAAAGGTCTTCAAGCCGCTCTTAAAGTCAACCACAGACTGTGGGACCCTCAGACAGTCAGGAAGAGAGTTCCACAGGCGGGGGGCAACCACACTGAAAGCCCGGTCTCCCATGGTCCTTGTATCTGAGATCTCGTTCTTTCGGTCCCAACCCAAAGCTCATGAACATTGATGAGGGTGGGAACGTAGATTCCCACCCTCTGCTCACCTCCCGGTGAGCAGAGGGTCCTCCTCCACCTCCTCACCACCCGGCTCAAGACTGTGGCCTCGGATTCAGCCAAATTAATCCAGTGAAAGCTGTAGATCACAACCTGATGAAGCCAATAGGACCATATCATTTGCAAAAAACAGAAAAGTGATTCAAAGACCACCAAAACAGATCCCCTCAACACCTTGGCGGCACCTAGAAATTCTGTCCATAAAAGTTATGAACAGAATTGGTGACAAAGGGCAACCTTGGCGGAGTCCAACTCTCACTGGAAACAAGCTTGACTTACTACCGACAATGCGGACCAAGCTCTGACACCGGTCGTACAAGGACCTAACAGCCCGTATCAAAGGGCCTGGTACCCCATACTCCCAGAGTACCCCTCACAGGGCTCCCAGAAAGACGTGGTCAAATGCCTTCTCCAAGTCCACAAAGGACATGTAAACTGGTTGGGCAAACTCACACGCACCCTCCAGGATCCTGCTGAGGGTGTAGAGCTTGTCCAGTGTTCGACGACCAGGATGAAAGCCACATTGCTCCTCCTGAATCAGAGGTTCGACCATCCGATGAACCCTCTTCTCCGTAAAATATATATATAAATGTGTGTTGAACCCTCTCCTGTTCAATCTGCTCACATATGATTGTGCAGCTACCCATCCAGGCTGTCATATTGTAAAGTTTGCAGATGATATAGATATGATGGGATGCATCACAAACAACGATGAGTCCAGCTACAGGCAGGAGGTGGAACACCTGGAGAGTTGGTGCAAAGAGAATAACCTTCACATAAATGTGAAGAACACAATGGAAATGACTGTAGACTTCAGAAGGAAGAAACACACCCACACCCCACTGAACATAAGAGGATCTGCGGTGGAAGTGGTCTCCAGCTACAAGTACTTAGGTGTACACATGAACGATAACCTCAGCTGGACCAACAACACCACCAGCCTGATCAAAAAAGGGTCAATCAGAGACTCAACTTCTTAAGGCTTCTGAGACGAGCTGGTCTGAGTAGCTCAGTCCTCACCTCCTTCTACAGGTGTGCAGTGGAGAGCATCCTGTGCTCCAGTTCCACGTGTGGCATGGAGGCTGCACAGCTGCAGAAAGGAAAGCTTTACAGAGAGTGGTGAAGGCTGCACAAAAGTCTGTTGGAGTCAGTCTTCCCACCTGTTACGAAACTTCTTCTCTCCTCAGTTCGTTCTTTTTACTGGAGAGTAGGTCCGCAACTATAAGTGCGTGATGTGAAAGAAAAAGAAAAAAAAAGAAACAAAACTGGCACCAGAGACGGAACACAGTGAGGTGGGGCTTACCTTTTAGATGTCTGATCAGAGTCTTAATCAGCTGACATCCTGGGAAGGGGCGAGCCCGCACGTTGCTTCATCCGTCAGATGTTCTGCTCAATAATTGTTGTTGTTGCTTTTCTTTATAGTTTTTCTCTTTTCTTAAAAATGCACCACTTGTTATTTTAGTAGGTGGTTGTGTTTGCAGGCGTGTAAGACTTCCCGATGCATTACTACGTCCAGCCAGTTTATCCAGGACAAACTTTTCCTCTTCCTCCCGGCCAAAAACATCCTGACGCCCCCTCTGGATCAACCCGAGGTGAAGACTCTGTCCAGATTCCACCCGCACCGTATCATAAATTATTTTTTTCTTCTTTACACGTTTTCTGCTGGAACAACTCCACCAGTTTCCAACAAACGCTACTCCATCAGTCAATTCCCCCATCATCCCCAGGCGTGCAGAGCTAAAAGACTTGACTGGCTGAGCCCCACCCCCTTTACCAGTGAACCGTCAAAAAGGTGCCAAAAATAAAACAAACAAACAAACAAACAAAAGACTGAAGAAAATGTGCCCACGTAACACTTCCTCCTAAATAAATAAAAATCCATATATTTTTTCTATTTTTTAATATTAGTCCAATAAAATGTCCTTTGTCTTAATCCCATCCTTGACAGTTTGACACTAGCAAACACTACAAGCATAGCATCACAGAGCTCGTCCTCAGCCAACATCCCAAACTGTAAAACTGAGGGTTTTGTACTAACAGTCTCTACATGAAAACCTAGTGTGCGGATGGACGTCGCCATCTCTCCAAATTTAGGTTTGTACAGAATCTCTGTCTTTCCTGCTGTGTCCAAACCCACCATGAATTTCCTCATCTCTTCTTTCCCAAACATTTTAATGAGACCTGCAAACATATTCCCCTTGGTGGCAATCAATCAATAAATAAATAAATAAACTAAACTAAAAACAATTAAACCAAACCAAAAAAAAATAAATAAAAATCACACTAAACCAAAAAAGTTTAAAACTCCTCTTTTAGAAATTCTTAAACTTTAAATTCCTCCTTAATTTATCACTATTTTCAACAGGAATCAACGAAACACCAATATAATTTTCATGTAATTTATGGCAGCTTTTCCACTCCATACATGCTTCCATAGTTTCAGATCCCGGACGAGCCCCCACTTGTTACAAAACTGCTTCTCTCCTCAGCTCTTTTTTTTTACTGGATAGTAGGTCTGCAACTATAAGTGCGTGATGAGAAAAAAAAAGGGGAAAAAAAAGAAACAAACTGGCACCAGAGACGGAACACAGTGAGGTGGGGCTTACCTTTTAGATGTCTGATCAGAGTCTTAATCAGCTAACATCCTGGGAAGGGGCGAGCCCGCACGGTGCTTCATCCGTCAGATGTTCTGCTCAATAATTGTTGTTGTTGCTTTTCTTTATAGTTTTTCTCTTTTCTTAAAAACGCATCACTTGTGATTTTAGTAGGTGGTTGTGTTTGCAGGCGTGTAGGACTCCCCGGTGCATTACTGCGTCCAGCCGGTTTATCCAGGACAAACTTTTCCTCTTCCTCCCGGCCAAAAACATCCTGACGTCCCCTCTGGGTGATCAACCCGAGGTGAAGACTCTGTCCAGAGTCCACCCGCACCGTATCATAAATTATTTTTTTCTTCTTTACACGTTTTCTGCTGGAACAACTCCACCAGTTTCCAACACACGCTACTCCATCAGTCAATTCCCCCATCACCCTCAGGTGTGCGGAGCTAAAACAATTGACTGGCTGAGCCCCGCCCCCTTCACCAGTGAACCGTCAAAAAGGTGCCAAAAATAAAACAAATAAACAAACAAAAGACTGAAGAAAATGTGCCCACGTAACACACCATCATAGACATCTACACCGCCAGATGCAAGAAGAGGGCCACCTGCATCATGAAGGACCCCACTCACCTAGCACACACTTTTTACCCCACTCCCCTTAGGACAGAGGTTGAGGAGCATTAAGTGTAGAACCACTAGACTGAGGAACAGATTCTACCCTGGAATAATTCTAACCAGAATAATCACAAGGAAAAATCACATTATGTTGTTGCTGATCTGTTTCATGTTGCTGCTGATCTGTTTCATGCTGCTGTGTTCATTCATGCTCATCTGCTCATACAGACTCATGTTCGTGCTGCTGTTAGGAGTAATGTTTTTCTATGATATTAATGCTTAGTGTATTTTTAGTTGATGCTTTTCTTATGCCCCTTATCCACAGGTCTGGTTCCTCTAGGGTCCCATTGTGGCTTGTTTGGGCCGGTTTCTATGGTACCGGTTTATTTCTGTATCCACAGCACCCATTAGGACCCCTTTAGTGGGCGGGTAGTTCTCCTGTAGTGGGCGGATCATTGATATCAACGCACCTTACCAGCTGGTGGTGCTAGTGCTACATTAAGCTCTTTACTAACCACCACTAACACGTGCTACATTTAGAAGAAGAGTTGGAAAAGAACACACAACCAAAATGGATGATCTTGTTTCTTTTTTGAACATTCTGCTTTGCCTGTGGATTTTTAAGGAACATATATATATATGTGTGTGTATATATATATATATATATATATACACACATGTGTATACATATATATACTGTATAAATATATATGTACACATATACATACATACATATATATGTGTATATATATACATACACACACATGTGTGTACTGTATATATATACAGTATATAGACACACATATATGTATGTATATATATACACACATATATAGATGTGTAT
>JBBPBX010014324.1:15050-51078 GCA_038048925.1 Garcialebias charrua
CAAATCATCATTTGATGTATTGTATGCATGTATGAAGAAAACCTATAGTTTGAAATAAAGATGATTTGTAGAATCTGGTTAATCAGAGATGAACTAAGCAGGATTTATATATACATATATGTGTGTGTGTTGGTGTGTGTGTGTTGGTTTATGTGTCATAGCAGGCCAATACGCCAGACTACGTACCGACATTATCGGGACAGTTGGTATTATCGGGACTTTGCCGAAGTCCGGATGAATCACAGATTGTATCCAAATATATTAATATGTAAACATTGTTTTTTCTCATCAATATCAGAGTAACTTGTGGCTAAATGGCTGCCTGGATGATTTGGACTGTGCTTTAGCACGTAAAATTGTTTTAATAAAAAGTTATTTACATTTATAAAATTGTCCTCATAAGCATATCCTCGAGGATATGTGTGGTGTGTGTCAGTTCGTGTATCGGATGCGCTTCTTGACCGTTGTGGATGTGTGTAGCAACTGCAACTGATACACAGCGCACAAAAGTCCAACGCCCCTCCTTGACTGGGTTGGCGAACCCTGTTTGTGGGCGGGGCCTCAGCTCAGCCGAGGATTTAAAAGTTAAATGCCTGGAGCTGACATGTGCAGAGACGTCATGGCTTCCTTAGGATGTCGGCTTCAGGTGAGCTGAGATTTTAAAAGTTTAAACCGTGGATTTTGCAGCACGTGGACGGAGGTATTGACTGAACACAGGTAAGAATTAATTTTTTAAAAATTGCTTTGAGGACATTGAAGTAAATGTTAGCATGTAACGTGATTTCACCGCAGCGTGACACGCTGTGTGAATGTTGTAGCAAACTTTATCAACATTTATATAATAATAATAACAAATAATAAACTTTATTTGTATAGCACCTTCCTACAATGCCTTGCATTGACCAAGGTGCTTAAGAGGACAGGAAATATATATTAAAAACAGTACAATAAAACAGTCAAACTAGAGTAAAAGCAATAGCTATAAAAGGAGGCAATGGAAATAAAAATGCTACATACTAAAATACTAAAAGTAATAAAAGTTACACACTGAAAGATTTTTTGAACAAGTGGGTCTTCAGTCTGGTTTTGGACAGAGTCAGATCAGAGGTGGGACGTAGCTCAAGGGGGAGGTTGTTCCAGGCTTTTGGGCCGGCAACAGAAAAGGACCGGTCTCCCCATTGTTTGTACCTCGAGCGAGGCACCTCCAGCAAGTGTTGACTGGTAGAACGTAAAGCTCTGCTGGGCTGATGGACTTTCAAAAGATCTGAGATGTAGAGAGGTGCAAGTCCATTCAGAGCTTTGAAAACAAACAGCAGCAGCTTGAACTGTATCCTGAACTGAACCGGGAGCCAGTGTAAAGAGGACAGGACAGGAGTGATGTGTTCATATTTTCGTGTGTTGGTCAAAAAGCGGGCGGCAGAGTTCTGTACAAGTTGTTAACGGGGGATGGAGGATTGATTAATTCCAACATACAAAGCATTACAATAGTCAAGTCTGGAGGTAACAAAGGCATGGATGGCCTTCTCCAGATCACTACGGCTGAGGAGTGACTTTACTTTAGAGAGCAGACGGAGCTGAAAGAAGCTGGTCTTGACAACAGAACTGATCTGTATATCAAGCTTTAAGTTGGAGTCAAGCTGCACTCCAAGATTTCTGTGCAACTATCTGTGCATGAGTTTTGAGTGTTTTAAGTGGTTATTTAGAGTCGAACGCGACGAAGACGAGACGAAGACAAGTTTAAACTCACGTAGCGTAAATTTAACTTGACGCCACCGCAACGTGACACGCTGTATGAATGCTGTAGCAAACTTTATCAACATTTTTATAAATTAGCAACAATATCTATGCATCATTTGTGGGTGTTTTAAGTGGTTATTTACTCGAACGCGACGAAGACGAGACAAAGACAAGTTTAAACTCACGTAACGTTAACATGTAACTTGACGTCGCCGCAACATGACACGCTGTAGCAAACTTTATAAACATTTTTATAAATTAGCAACAATATATATCAAAGTCAAAAGCCAAAGTCAACTTTATTGTCAGAACTACAATATGTACAGGACATACACAGGATTGAAATTGCGTTTCTCTCAGTCCCTCGGTGCAACAGTAACCATTTAAACACTAAAACACTAAAACATTTAATAAACATAAGCATAAAATAGTAAAAGTGTAACACTGTCCTGAGTTTTTGCATAGTAGTATAAAAGTATGAAAATTTACACCAACACTAAAACACTAAACATTTAATGAACATAAGCATAAAATGAAATAATAAAAGTGTAATACTGTCCTGAGTTTTTGCATAGTAGTATAAAAAGTATATCTATAAAATAAACTGAAGGTTCTAGCATTGACATTTGCAAAGAGTGGCAAAGCAGCATATGAGTTAATGTACACAGTATATGTATGAGGTAGTTGATGTTGGTATAGAGGCAAAGTGGCATATGCAGTAAGGCACATAAGGCACATTAGGCATCCTTAAATAAGGCTAGTCAGAGAATACTGTATATGTATCAGCAGTAGTGTAGATATAAAAATATACATCACTTGTGGGTGTTTTGAGTGGTTATTTAGTCGAACGCTACGAAGACGAGACAAAGACAAGTTTAAACTCACGTAGCGTTAACATGTAACGTGACCATACAACCCACTGTTGTATGGTCTGGAGACAGTGTCATGGTCAAAAAGACAGGAGAAAGAACTGGAAGTAGCAGAAATAAAGATGCTAAAGTTCTCCTTAGGAGTGACAGCAATGGAAAGATTAGGAATGAGATAGCCAGAGGTACGGCACAGGTTAAAGAACTGGGAGATAAAGTTAGAGAGGTCAGACTGAGATGGTTTGGACATGTTCAGAGGAGGGAATGTGGTTTGGACATGTCCAGAGGAGGGACAGTGGTTTGGACATGTCCAGAGGAGGGACAGTGGTTTGGACATGTCCAAAGGAGGGACAGTGGTTTGGACATGTCCAGAGGAGGGACAGTGGTTTGGACATGTCCAGAGGAGGGACAGTGGTTTGGACATGTCCAGAGGAGGGACAGTGGTTTGGACATGTCCAGAGGAGGGACAGTGGTTTGGACATGTCCAGAGGAGGGACAGTGGTTTGGACATGTCCAGAGGAGGGACAGTGGTTTGGACATGTCCAGAGGAGGGACAGTGGTTTGGACATGTCCAGAGGAGGGACAGTGGTTTGGACATGTCCAGAGGAGGGACAGTGGTTTGGACATGTCCAGAGGAGGGACAGTGGTTTGGACATGTCCAGAGGAGGGACAGTGGTTTGGACATGTCCAGAGGAGGGACAGTGGTTTGGACATGTCCAGAGGAGGGACAGTGGTTTGGACATGTCCAGAGGAGGGACAGTGGTTTGGACATGTCCAGAGGAGGGACAGTGGTTTGGACATGTCCAGAGGAGGGACAGTGGTTTGGACATGTCCAGAGGAGGGACAGTGGTTTGGACATGTCCAGAGGAGGGACAGTGGTTTGGACATGTCCAGAGGAGGGACAGTGGTTTGGACATGTCCAGAGGAGGGACAGTGGTTTGGACATGTCCAGAGGAGGGACAGTGGTTTGGACATGTCCAGAGGAGGGACAGTGGTTTGGACATGTCCAGAGGAGGGACAGTGGTTTGGACATGTCCAGAGGAGGGACAGTGGTTTGGACATGTCCAGAGGAGGGACAGTGGTTTGGACATGTCCAGAGGAGGGACAGTGGTTTGGACATGTCCAGAGGAGGGACAGTGGTTTGGACATGTCCAGAGGAGGGACAGTGGTTTGGACATGTCCAGAGGAGGGACAGTGGTTTGGACATGTCCAGAGGAGGGACAGTGGTTTGGACATGTCCAGAGGAGGGACAGTGGTTTGGACATGTCCAGAGGAGGGACAGTGGTTTGGACATGTCCAGAGGAGGGACAGTGGTTTGGACATGTCCAGAGGAGGGACAGTGGTTTGGACATGTCCAGAGGAGGGACAGTGGTTTGGACATGTCCAGAGGAGGGACAGTGGTTTGGACATGTCCAGAGGAGGGACAGTGGTTTGGACATGTCCAGAGGAGGGACAGTGGTTTGGACATGTCCAGAGGAGGGACAGTGGTTTGGACATGTCCAGAGGAGGGACAGTGGTTTGGACATGTCCAGAGGAGGGACAGTGGTTTGGACATGTCCAGAGGAGGGACAGTGGTTTGGACATGTCCAGAGGAGGGACAGTGGTTTGGACATGTCCAGAGGAGGGACAGTGGTTTGGACATGTCCAGAGGAGGGACAGTGGTTTGGACATGTCCAGAGGAGGGACAGTGGTTTGGACATGTCCAGAGGAGGGACAGTGGTTTGGACATGTCCAGAGGAGGGACAGTGGTTTGGACATGTCCAGAGGAGGGACAGTGGTTTGGACATGTCCAGAGGAGGGACAGTGGTTTGGACATGTCCAGAGGAGGGACAGTGGTTTGGACATGTCCAGAGGAGGGACAGTGGTTTGGACATGTCCAGAGGAGGGACAGTGGTTTGGACATGTCCAGAGGAGGGACAGTGGTTTGGACATGTCCAGAGGAGGGACAGTGGTTTGGACATGTCCAGAGGAGGGACAGTGGTTTGGACATGTCCAGAGGAGGGACAGTGGTTTGGACATGTCCAGAGGAGGGACAGTGGTTTGGACATGTCCAGAGGAGGGACAGTGGTTTGGACATGTCCAGAGGAGGGACAGTGGTTTGGACATGTCCAGAGGAGGGACAGTGGTTTGGACATGTCCAGAGGAGGGACAGTGGTTTGGACATGTCCAGAGGAGGGACAGTGGTTTGGACATGTCCAGAGGAGGGACAGTGGTTTGGACATGTCCAGAGGAGGGACAGTGGTTTGGACATGTCCAGAGGAGGGACAGTGGTTTGGACATGTCCAGAGGAGGGACAGTGGTTTGGACATGTCCAGAAGAGGGACAGTGGTTTGGACATGTCCAGAGGAGGGACAGTGGTTTGGACATGTCCAGAGGAGGGACAGTGGTTTGGACATGTCCAGAGGAGGGACAGTGGTTTGGACATGTCCAGAGGAGGGACAGTGGTTTGGACATGTCCAGAGGAGGGACAGTGGTTTGGACATGTCCAGAGGAGGGACAGTGGTTTGGACATGTCCAGAGGAGGGACAGTGGTTTGGACATGTCCAGAGGAGGGACAGTGGTTTGGACATGTCCAGAGGAGGGCAGTGGTTAGTACATGTCCAGAGGAGGGACAGTGGTTAGGACATTTCCACAGGAGGGACAGTGGTTTGGACATGTCAAGAGAAGGGACAGTGGTTTGGACATGTCCAGAGGAGGGACAGTGGTTAGGACATGTCCCGAGGAGGGGCAATGGTTAGGACATGTCCAGAGGAGGGGCAATGGTTAGGACATGTCCAGAGGAAGGGCAGTGGTTAGGACATGTCCAGAGGAGGGACAGTGTTTAGGACATTTCCAGAGGAGGGACAGTGATTTGGACATGTCCAGAGGAAGGACAGTTGTTTGGACATGTCCAGAGGAGGGACAGTGGTTTGGACATGCCCAGAGGAGGGGCAGTGGTTTGGACATGTCCAGAGAAGGGACAGTGGTTTGGACATGCCCAGAGGAGGGACAGTGGTTAGGACATGTCCAGAGGAGGGACAGTGGTTTGGAGATATGACGGCGACATGCAGAGTAATTAACAGTGTTCTAAATAAACATAAGTGTAACATGGGATTGTCACAACATTTTGTGGAAAATAATGTAGAAATTCATGATGACAAAGAAATTGTAAATGGTTTCAATAATTATTTTGTAAATGTGGGATCTAATCTTGCAACCTCAATTCCTAAAATAGATGAAAACGTGAGTTATTTAATCAGTGGTTGTGTAAACAGTATGTTTCTAAATGGAACCACTAAAGAAGAAATAATGAAGGTTGTTGGACAATTTACTGATAAAAGATCTAAAGACTGTGATGATTTGGATATGATGGTTGTGAAGGAGATAATAAGTCATATTATAGAGCCATTTACACACATCTGTAATTTATCACTTTCTAAAGGTATATTCCCTGAAAAAATGAAAATTGCAAAGGTGGTTCCAATTTTTAAAAATGGGGAGAAATGTTTATTTAATAATTATAGACCTGTTTCTTTGTTGCCACAGTTTTCAAAAATCCTTGAAAAATTATTTGTGTCCAGACTGGACAAGTTTCTTGATAAAAACAATATCTTGAGTAATAGTCAGTATGGTTTAGATCAAATAATTCGACAAGTTTGGCTCTTATGGAACTGATAGAAGAGGTTACTTCAGCAATAGATGATAAGCAATATTGTATGGGTCTGTTTGTTGATTTGAGAAAGGCTTTTGACACCATTGACCACACCATTTTACTTGAAAAATTGCAACAGTACGGTATTAGAGGTCTAGCCATACAGTGGATATCTAACTAGATATCCACTGTATGGCTAGACCTCTAATACCGATATTAGAGGTCTGATGATGTGTCATTTCACATCATCAATTTGTACAAACTGTTTTCTGCCCTTCAAATAACTATTTGAAGGGCAGAAAACAGTTTGTACAAATTGATGATGTGAAATCTCAACTATGCAGTATTTCGTGTGGAGTACCACAAGGTTCAGTGCTTGGCCCTAAGTTGTTTATTTTATATGTAAATGATTTAATTAAGGTGTCTGGGATTCTAAGGTGTGTTTTATTTGCAGATGACACTACTTTTTTATGCTCGGGTAGAGACTTGAATCAGACGTTTGAATTAATGAAGATGGAGTTTGACAAAATTCAAACTTGGTTTAAATTAAACAAGTTATCACTGAACGTGGAAAAAACTAATTATATGATATTTAGTAAAAAAAAGTCAACTATGGATTTTCTTTTCAAGATTGATGGTGTGGAGATACAAAGAGTGAATGAAGTAAAGTTTTTGGGTGTGATTATCGATGATAAATTGTCATGGAAAAAACATATAAATTTTGTAAGAACTAAAATGTCTAAGTCCATGGCAGTACTATATAAAACGAGGGACTTACTGACAGACAAGGCTTTGTGTTTACTGTATAATACAATTGTTGTGCCAAATTTAATTTATTGTATTGGTGTCTGGGGTACAGCTTGTAAAACTGCAACCAAATCTATCTTTATTTTACAAAAAAGAGCTGTACGAATTATCTCAAGAAAAGATTATTGTCATCCTTCAAGTATTTTATTTCATCAACTGAAATTACTCAAGTTTTATGATTTGGTGGACTACTTTATTCTATTACTAATGTACAGGGCTCAGAATCACAATTTACCATCGAACGTACAAGAGTATTTTGTAAAAAGGAGCAGTTGCTATAATTTAAAAGGAACTGATATTTTTGTTAAGCCAAAGTTTAGAACAAGTTTGCGGGGTAGGTCTACTTTAATGAGGGGAATTGATCTATGGAATGGTTTGAATAATGATATTAAAAATGAGGAATCATTATTTGTATTTAAGAAAAGGATAAAGAATATAATGCTGACGAGATACATTTAAGTTAGTTAATATTAGCGAAAACTATAAAGAATAATTGTGATATGTTTTGGGTTTTGTTGTATTATTTGTGATTATTGCTTGAATTGATTGTTTGAATTGATTTTGTTAAGAAGGGGCAGAATTGATAAGATTTAATTCTTCTTCTGCCGCCTTTCATTTTATAGGTATTTTATATTGTTTTTTTCTCTTGAAATTGTATTGTTTTTAATGGAAATGAAATGAATGAATAAATAAACAAACAAACAAACAAACAAACAAACAAACATGTCCAGAGGAGGGACAGTGGTTAGGACATGTCCAGAGGAGGGACAGTGGTTTGGACATGTCCAGAGGAGGGACAGTGGTTTGGACATGTCCAGAGGAGGGACAGTGGTTTGGACATGTCCAGAGGAGGGACAGTGGTTTGGACATGTCCAGAGGAGGGACAGTGGTTTGGACATGTCCAGAGGAGGGACAGTGGTTTGGACATGTCCAGAGGAGGGACAGTGGTTTGGACATGTCCAGAGGAGGGACAGTGGTTTGGACATGTCCAGAGGAGGGACAGTGGTTTGGACATGTCCAGAGGAGGGACAGTGGTTTGGACATGTCCAGAGGAGGGACAGTGGTTTGGACATGTCCAGAGGAGGGACAGTGGTTTGGACATGTCCAGAGGAGGGACAGTGGTTTGGACATGTCCAGAGGAGGGACAGTGGTTTGGACATGTCCAGAGGAGGGACAGTGGGTATATTGGTAGAAGGATGTTAGAAATGCAGCTGCAGGAAAAAGACAAAGAGGAGATATATGGATGCAGTTAGAGAGGACATGGAGGTAGTTGGAGTGAGGACAGAGGATGCAGAGGACAGAGTGAGGTGGAGGAGGATGACTCGCTGTGGCGACCCCTGAAAAGGGAAAAGCTGAAAGAAGAAGAAGAAGCGTTAACATTTAACTTGACCACCGCAGCGTGACATGCTGTGAACGCTGTAATGTAACATGCGTTATTAGAGTAAAGAGAGGTTTTAATGTCTTCACCGTGATTTTTGTGCTAAATCTGCTCTTATGTTTCATTTTTCACCTCAAAGTGGAGTGAGCAGACAGCCCCTCCCCTTCCCTAAAGAGCGTTGTTACGTCATCACGTTGGTCAAACTGCAGTGAAGCAGTTAAGATCAAAATAGAAGTGACGTGCATCTGGTGAAAACTGAGAATTGTTTTGTAACTTTTTCATATTTTTACATGTATTCAGCTAGTCCTGCAACTTTTATCAGAGTCAGAGAATCTTTATTTAAATAAATAATAATTTATTCATTTATTTTTTAAATTTTATTTAAATAAATAATAAGAATGAACACTGCAAAATATCACATCATGCTGATGCTGATCTGTTTTCTTGTTGCTGTGTTCATCTGTGACCATCTGCTCATACAGACTCATGTTCGTGCTGCTGTTTATAATGATGTTTTTCTATTACATTAGGGCTTAGTGTATTTCTAGTTGATGTTTCTCTTAGTTAATTCTAGATGTTATTACTGTTTTTCTCTTGCATTTGTTGTTGGATGTAACTGGGACCCCGTGTACATAATCTCGTTTTTATCACATGCAAATGACAATAAAGACTCTCTGACTCTCTGACTCTGACTTTATTGTCATTTGTTTATTAATTATAGGATATAACTAAGAAAAACATCTACTAGAAATACAATAAGCCCTAATATAATAGGGAAACATCATTACAAACAGCAGCACGAACATGAGTCTGTATGAGCAGATGGTCACAAATGAACACAGCAACAAAAAAAACAGATCAGCAGCAACATGAAACTGAAAGTTATGCACCATAACTCATGTTCCCTGAAGGATGGGAACGAGGTGCAACATACTTGCTATGGGAATTGCGCCCCCGTGCTATTACCTGAAGGAATATACTCACGCCTTTACGGCTAGGGGCGTCACCGCCGCGCCAGAGGCCCCGCCCTCTGGGTACTTAAGCGGCTTGCGCCCCTCCATCTTTCTCCAAAGTTGCACTTCACCGAGCTTTCAGCATTGAAAAGGGCCAGCTATGTTGCACCTCGTTCCCTTCCTTCAGGGAACATGAGTTATGGTGCATAACTTTCAGTTCCCTTTCAGTCTGGTCTCTCAGTGCAACATACTTGCTATGGGAATGTAATCCATTCACACCCTTGAAATGCTCAGTTAAATGCATTCTAGAGTGAACGTCTGCCTTTGACCAACAGGCATCCCATGGCTACTTTCTATTGTGTGTTAGAAAGGACAACCTGAGTGACGTCACCTACAGTAACATCCAAACTGTAATGCTTTGCAAAAGTATTTAATGAGCTCCAATTCGCAGCAGCACAGATGCTTGCGACTGGCACACCCTTAAATAATGACCAGGAAGTGGCCAAGCCCCTAATGGAGTGAGCATGCACTCCAGAGGGTACCTGTTGACCTTTGCTACTGTAAGCCCTTTTTATGGCCTCAGTCATCCAATGTGAGAGGTGTTGTTTTGATAGGGCTCTCCCGGTAGCAGGTGCTGCAAAGCAAACTAACAATTGGTTTGTTTTCCTCCATTCGGCTGTTCTCTGCATGTAGGTGCGTAAAGCCCTCACTGGGCAGAGAGCCTGTAGCCTTTCCTGTTCCTGAGTGAGGGCAGGGGCAGGTGGAAAGGAAGAGAGATCAAAGTCTAGACTCCTATGGTTCAGAGTCAAGACCTTGGGAGTGTATGCGGGATTAGGCCTTAGTGTGACCTTTGACCCATCAGGGGTGAATCTGGTATACATTGGATGCACAGACAATGCATGGAGGTCACCCACGCGTTTCGCCGAGCAAAGTGCCAGGAGTAGAGCAGTTTTATAAGATAGTAAATCTATCTTAACCTCACTCAGTGGCTCGAATGGAGGGTCACAGAGGGCCCCCAGAACCAAGCCAAGGCCCCAACTAGGGATCAGGGTCCTGCTGGGTGGTTTAGTCCGAAGGACACCCTTCATAAATCTTATTATGATTGAATGTGCTCCAGGTGTCTTGTGTCCCCAGCCTTTGTGACAGGCTGAAATCGCTGATAGGAAAACTTTATTCGTTGAACAAGAACAACCTTTTTCCAGTAAATCCTGAAGGAAAGTCAGGAGTTGAGCCAAGTTGCATGCATAAGAAATAATATTTCCTTCTGAGCACCAAGCTTCAAAAATATGCTACTTTTGTGCGTATAAAGATTGTGTTGAGCCAGCACGGGCATTTTGTATGGTCAATACCACATTTTCTGGCAAGCCTGACGCCATCAACCTGTTCTTTTCAGCTAACAAGCTGAGACTTTTGGCAGTTCCTGGCCTAAGTGGTTGTACTGCCCCTTCTGGTGACAGAAAGGTTGTTAACCCCTAGGGGTCAACCAGATTGGGAAGGAGGCCTCCTTGCTGATGTGCTCCCAAGTTACCCTGCTCAAGGTTAATTGAGGACCGATGTAACCTGCCAACCTTATTAGATAGGTTTGGAGCAGAAAATCTATTTTCCTCCTCCAAGTTTGGAGTTTTGCTGTGAGGTTGCGAGTTATGTAAACGAGCAGATCTCCTAACTCCAATCCGTTTCCTGGGATGGTCCAGTTTACTGGTCCTTGGCTTTAATGGAGCGTTGGTACCAGGTAAACCGACCGAGGTCCGTGTATCACCCTCTGGGGGAATTATTTTTGAAAGCAGTTTTGGATCAGCATAGAATGGGAGGAGACATGCTGTCTGAGTACTGCTCGGGCATTGCGTGTCCCTCGTTAATAACAAAGGAGCGGCTGCACCGTGAAAGCGTGGGGGTGTTCCTTTTGGTTTGGCAGACCAGATTATTTGATGATAAAGAGCTCAGTCCCTCTTGGAAAAGAGGAAGAGAGATCTGATTCGGCTCTGACTTGTTTTCTTCCACAACAGGCTGAACACTGTCACTATTGTGAAGGTGTGAAGTTTTTGGCTGCCTGAGGGCGTCTGATGTAGCCCTCCCGTTGTCAGAATCTGTCAGCTTGCCTCTCTGAGGTGCGGACATGTCACGTGTTCGTCTGGTTAGTGTATTGGCTCTCCCATTGTTCACAACGGAACGAGGACTTGAGCACGTGACCCTCGCCACCTGTCTTCCTGAGAGGTATAGGGGGGGGGTTTGCAGAGGCCTCTATGTCTGATCATTGCAGAGGCACTCTGCTGGGGTTTATTAATTATGCTAATACCCCGTGGGCCATGAGAGAGAGGGGGGAAAAGGCCCTCTCTCTTTATGACGGCTTGCAGGCCAGAAAGACCTGTTTTGCTGAAGATATTTGTGTGTTGTTGTTTTTTGAGAGTCAATAAAACAGAGAGGAGCTGTTTCATGAACTTTATTCGTGCTTATGTGCAATGACGTACATGATTTTATGTCACTCACAACAGAGAAAGCATGATTTGTGCATGCTGTAAATAAACCAGCTGTTTGTACTGTGTTACAAGCAAAGTCTGGATATGAAGGGATCATTCCCGTTACCACGTGGGCGGGTGACCCTGTAACGTGGAAACGTGGACCTGGTTCATCAGGCACGTTTCTGTCTGTTGTCACGATTCGCCGAGGAGGCCCTGTGCTTGGTCGCCTGATGGGGGACAAACCTGTTTTTGCTCCATGCGTGCTCGGTTCGAGGTGGGTCCTGCGGGGGTCTTTGCCTTGGCTCCTCCTCGTATGCTGGCCCTTTCTGCGGTGGGGCACTGGTTGCCGAGTGGTGCCGAGACTGCACAGGTCTGCTACCAGTAGACTCCCTTGGGGGGCGAAGCTTCTCCGGGGAATGCCCACCCGGAGAGCTTCTGCCTGTCTGCGTCTTTGGTCCAGCTTGGTCTGAATTCGCTCTAAAGCGTTACCAAACAATCCCGCCGGCTCTATCGAGTGGTTGAGAAAAGGCACCTTCTGTCCATCCGGGAGATCCATCAGAGTCATCCAGAGGTGGCGGATCACGATGACCACTTCTGCCATTCCCCTGCCCTGTGCAACAGCAGCTGTCCCCATCATACGGAGCACAAAGTCTTTTGCTCTGCGGGCTTCATCCAGCAATTCGGCAGCCGCCTGCTTGTCCGTTGTTGTTTGGAGCTGTCGCAGTTTTTCGGCCAAGTAAGCTTGCATTAACGCGGATACATTCATGGCGCGTGCCGCGAGTCCCTGAGCCTTGTAGCATTTCTCGAGTAGAGACGTTGAGGCTCGACAAGCCTTGCTGGGAAGAGTTAGTTTTGTTCCTGATGATTTAGGAGCCAGGTGAGACGCTAGTGTGTCCTCAATCTGAGGCACGTTAGCTATTCCCACTTCATGCATCCCATCCATGTCGAGGAACTGTGAGAGGGGGAGAAGCATGGGGGCTTGTGGTTGAGTCCAGGTGCGCGTTAGTTCTTTGAGGAAGTCCGGGAACACAGGCATCTTTTGCCTCGTGGCGGCCTACTGCTTCGAGTAAAAATAGTTTCCTGCCAGCCTCGTGACCTGTTGGCGAGGCAGAGGTTCAGCCCATGGGATTTGCAACGTGTCCGCTGCTCTGTGGCACAAGTCGAACAGAGCAGGGATGGAAAAGTCAGTTTCTGGGAGCACAGGTCTGAGAGAGATCTTCACCCTGATCCTCCAGTTCCACGTCCGTCTCCTCCATTGAAAATTCGCCCGAGGCTGAAATTGAGATCTCGTCCTCGTTCATCATGCCCCGGGTGTCAAATTCGACTGTTAGGTCCACCATGGGAGCCAGACCGTCAGGGCTGTCGCCCCATTTGACACGTGTGCTGTCATGTAGAGCCATATTCTCTAACTCCAGCGTGGGAGTGAGGGGCTCAGTGTTGTCCGTGCCCGCTGGTGTCGCTAAAGAGCCCATGGCCTTGGCGACTAGGTCAACCCGATGCCGTAGCCCCGAATTCATCATGAGGCTGCAGTGCAGTGTTGTTTTCGTTAACGTGACGATGACGTAAATTTTTCGTCAACGCCCCCTTTTTTCATTACAATAATGAGACGGTAACTAAATAAACATTGCTCTTTAATGATTAAAACGTGACGAAATGTGTGTGAGTTTTCGTTGATGTGACGAGACTGAACGAAAATGTTAGTCGGTGGTCCGTCAATAATTATATTTCTGCCCATAATTATATTCTGTGTCGGAAAGTCAGCTGTTTGGTCATGCCCACCACCGCGGTGCTGAATGCGCCACGTGCCACGGCCATGCGCCACGCGCTCACCTGTGACTTCCTTTTCAACCTGGACCATGGATGGAAGATGCTGCACGTTGCACGAAGGGGCTCGGTGCGTGGCCGCAAGCCCAGAAAGGATTTATGGACTTATTTTGTATTTAACCCAACTGAGAAAAGAACCGAATGTGTCGTGATCGAGGGAGACGGAGGTAATGTGGATTAAAACTTGGTGGAAAAAACACCACGAATCTGAAGCGACACCTGAAGGCTAACCACCCTGATATTTTTTCAAAGGTAAGTTTACAACTATTAAATGCAGACCGTTCTATTTACCGAGGGAGTTTACAGCTGTTTTGATTGTTGCTGTATATATTCCTCCAAGCTCCAACAGCAAAGTTAGAAGTGAGGCTTTGAATGAACTATATCTGCACATCAGTGAGCAACAAACAGCCCATCCTGATGCTTTTCTCATCACGGCTGGTGATTTCAACCATGCAGATTTAAAGAGTGTATTTCCAAAAACATACAGAAACATAAACTTTGCAACAAGAGGAAACAACACACTGGACCAAGTTTACACCACCATGAAAAATGCCTACAGAGCCCTCCCCCTCCCCCACATTGGTGCTTCTGACCATATCTGTGTTATGCTAAAGCCAGCATACAGGCCACTGGTGAAAGTCACAAAACCAGTCCGCAAGCAGATACGAGTGTGGCCAGAGGGGTCTTCAGAGGCACTCCAGGACTGTTTTGACACCACAGATTGGGGTATGTTCAAAGAAGCTGCTACCACAAACAACAACACATGTCTCCAGGAGTACTCAGACACTGTATGTTCATACATCACCAAGTGCATTGATGATGTTACCAACCTCAAAACCATCACTGTTCGGGCTAATCAGAAGCCATGGCTGACAGCTGAGGTTCACAGACTCCTGAAAGCCAGGAATGCTGCCTTCAAAGCGGGAGATCAGGTGGGCCTGAAGGCAGCCAGAAAGAACCTGGATCGAGGCATCAGAGAGGCCAAGGAGCAGTATTCCAGGAAAATAGCTCACCGTTTCAAGGACAGCAAGGATACACGCAGTCTGTGGCAGGGAATACAGACCATCACAGACTACAACCCCCCCCCCCAGACCTGTGACAGCTCAACCTCTACGCTGAATGAACTGAATGAGTTCTTTGCTCGGTTTGAGGCAAGTAACAGCACACCTGCACATAAACTCCCCCCCTCTCCTGATGGCCAGGTGCTGGCGCTGTCCTCAGACAGCGTAAGGCGATCATTTATCAAGATTAATGCCCGGAAGGCCTCTGGTCCTGACAACATACCTGGTCGTGTGCTGAAGGACTGTGCAAGGGAACTCGCAGCGGTCTTCACGGACATCTTTAACATCTCACTGAGCCAGGCCATCGTCCCCACCTGTTTCAAAGCCACCACCATCATCCCTGTCCCAAAGAAGGCAACGCCCGCATGTCTCAATGACTATCGCCCAGTAGCACTCACCCCCATCCTGATGAAGTGCTTTGAACGGCTAGTCATGAAAAGCATCACATCTGTCCTCCCTGCCTCCCTGGATCCCTTCCAATTTGCATACCGACCTAATCGCTCAACCGACGATGCCATCTCCTCTGCCCTCCACACAGCTCTCACACATCTGGACACGAAGGACTCTTATGTTAGAATGCTGTTCATCGACTTCAGCTCGGCATTCAACACCATCATCCCCCAACAGCTCATCCATAAACTGGACAGTCTGGGGCTGAACACCTCAATGTGTAACTGGCTGCTAGACTTCCTGACCGGGAGACCACAGACAGTACGGATCGGGAGTAACACATCTAGCACCATCACATTGAACACAGGGGCCCCACAAGGATGTGTGCTGAGCCCCCTTCTATTCACCCTGCTAACACACGACTGCACACCATCGTACAGCTCCAACCACTTCATCAAGTTTGCGGACGACACAACAGTGGTAGGTCTCATCAGCAACAACGATGAGACGGACTACAGGAACGAGGTGAGCCGCTTGGCCTTGTGGTGCGGACACAACAATCTCACTCTCAACGTGGAGAAGACAAAGGAGATTGTCGTGGACTTCAGGAAGAGGGATGCACAACATGCCCCTCTGACCATCAACAGCACCGCAGTGGAGAGAGTGGACAGCACCAAGTTCCTGGGAGTGCACGTCTCAAAGGACCTGTCCTGGAGCAGGAACACTGCAGCACTGGCCAAGAAGGCTCACCAGCGCCTCTACTTTCTCCGCAAGCTGAAAAGGGCTGGAGCTTCAACCTCCATCATGTGCACCTTCTACAGGGGAGCCATAGAAAGTGTCCTGACCAGCTGCATCACGGTGTGGTTTGGTGCATGCACTGCATCATGCCGCAAGAGCCTCCAGCGCATCGTGAAAGCAGCTGAGAAGATCGTCGGCACCTCCTTGCCCTCACTGCAGGACTTACACAGCAAACGCCTCACTCGGAAAGCCCACTGCATGGCAGGTGATCCCACACACCCACTACACAGCCGCTTTAGACTGCTGCCATCAGGGAGGAGACTGAGGAGTCTCCAGGCTCGAACCAGCAGACTGAGAGACAGCTCTGTTCATCAGGCAGTCAGAATGCTAAACACTCTGCCTGCTCTGCCTCCCCTCCCATTTGAACTGCCTTAACACAAAAAACTTTCTCACACATTACCACTCAACACAAAGATTTTAACACTGGACTCTGTGTCATCAAACGGGTTATTCACTAAACTCTCGGTCATGTGCTCATTCAGTTTGCACTACTTCTCATATTTGCACTAATGTTTTTATTACATTACTACCTACCTACACACAAGATGGCGGCTGAGTAGAGAGGATGCTTTTAGTCGGGCTCCTGCCAATACTACCTCCAAAAGAGTATTTTGGAGATCTTGTACTCACAGTTTTTTACGCTGGATGTGCAGAGAGGAATGCTGAAAAAGCTGCGGAAATTGGACTGGAACATGCGATCCAGAATTATGGATCACATAATAACAAGCCAACGTGTCCATGAGTTTTTGCCGAGAGTTAGCCTAGCGTAGCTATAAACCGGGCTAATCAAAGCTAATCGAGCTGGGTCACCGTAACCGGGTGCCGTAGCTGCGGAGTTGCGGGCTTCGTGAACAAATAAATTAGATAAATACGCTGGTTGTTACGAAGAAACGCGGGCCGACACGTTGGAGTGGCTTTGTTGCAACGAAAGAAAACAACAAAGCTGGGAGTGGAGACTACAGGCTACAAGCTAACGCTAGCCATGTGCTGCTGTTAAAAGCTAATGCGGCAAAACAACACAGAGTTGGGATTGTTGCTACAGGCTGACGAGTGAGCCGAGAGCCGTGAGCCGTGAACGCCGCCTGGGGCTTTGAGCTGGACCAAGCACCGCGAGTGAGCCAAGAACCGTGAACGCCACCTGGGGCTTCGAGCTGGGCCGAGCGTCGTGGGTGAGCCAGAGGACCACCGCCTGGGACCAGGCTGGTGTCGGAGCATCGTGAGTGAGCCAGAGGACCACCGCCTGGGACCAGGCTGGTATCGGAGCATCGTGGGTGAGCCAGAGGACCACCGCCTGGGACCAGACTGGTGTCGGAGCTGCGCCGGGAGCTATTGGAGCTGAAGCTACGTGCTATGCAAACTGGGCTACATCTAGTGAGCAAAACCTCTTCGGATAAGAGAGCTGATTGCTGCAGGCTGCTGAAACCGTGAGTTCTGTTCTAATAACTGCTGATCTGGGTGCTGCACTACTAAGTGTGCACTGCTGGTCCAGAGCCACCATCGTTAGGCCTGTGAGCCTCGTGGAAGGCCTGTGAGCCTCGTGGAAGGGCCACGTGGTTCAGCAAACAAACCAGAGACCTGCTACTGCTAACTCTGTAAGTATGACGAAAGGTAAAGGACCTAAGTCACCAGACTCTGTAAATATAAGAAATAGAGGACAAAAATCACCAGACCCGGAGGGAATTAACTCAGTAGAAATGCAAGAATTTAAAGAATCACTCAACTTTATGAGTAGACAAATAGAAAGCTTAACAAAAAAAATGGATTCCCAGGCCGAACTGGTGAAAGAAGTAAAAGAACTGAAAGGACTGATAATTAGCAAAGACAATAAAATCGCTGAACTGGAACAAAAAATAGAGGACTTAGAACAATACACAAAGCAAGACAACGTGGTGATCTCAGGACTTGATATTAATAATTATCAGACAAATGCAAGAAATCCTACCAACGAAGACCAAAATGAGAATGCATCTCAGGAAGAACAAAAGACTCTGGATGAACGTGTAGTTACTTTCTTACGGGAAAGACACATTAACATAAACTATGGGGACATTTCGTTCTGTCACATCCTGCCCAGTAACTCACCAAGATTCAAACCGTCAGTAGTCGTCAAGTTCTATAGCAGGTATACAAAAAACTATGTTATGCAAAATAGAAGAAATCTGAATGGAACAGACGTTTACATAAATGAACATCTTACAAAAAAAATGGAAAAATTGCAAAGGAAGCAAGGTGGTTAAAAAGCAAAAAAAAAATATACATTCAACATGGACAAGAAATGGATACGTCTTTATCAAAACAAAGGAAGGGTCTCAGCCTAAAATGATAAAAGAGCTGACGGATCTGGATGAATTCAGGAGATGAAAAATTACAAATGGATAAAACATACAGTGAAATGAACAAATACATTAAAACATGACAACAAACGAAGACTCAGAACCTAAAATATATAATGTTGAAAATATGATTGATGCAAATTTTTTCCCTATAATAAAAGATAGCGAATATTATAATGAAGAGCAGTTTAATGACATCAATATATCAAATGGAGTTCTCTCTATTATTCACTTTAATAGCAGAAGTATAAATGCAAATATATCAAAAATAACAGATTACTTAAAACAGTTAAATAGAACTTTTACAATAATAGCGCTGTCAGAGACATGGCTCAATGATGATAACACAAGTAATATTCACGTCGATGGGTATGAATTATATCATATGAACAGAAATAATAAAAGAGGTGGTGGAGTCGCTCTGTTTGTCAATAATGAAATAAAATGTAAATTAAATAATGAAATGTCAATAACAGTGGATAATATTATGGAAATGATAACGATAGAAATAATAAACAAAAATGATAAAAACATAATAATAAGTTGTGTTTATAGATCACCAGGAGCAAATATAGAAATATTCACGGATAAAATCTTGGAGCTAATGGAGAAGAGTTTTAATAAAAATGTTTTTTTGTGTGGAGACTTTAACATTGATATGGGAAATAAAACAGATTCAAATAACATAAGCACATTTATAAACTCAATGTACAGTTTAAATATGTATCCAGTGATATCAAAGCCAACAAGAATTACAACTCATAGTGCCACAATAATTGATAATATTTTCACAAATATAACAAATGGGGACGTGATAAGTGGTATCTTAACGACCGATCTAAGTGATCATTTACCAGTTTTCACAATCTATAAAAATGATCAAAGCATCACAAAAGCAGTCGCAATGAAGAAAAAGATCATAAACACGTCAAAAAAAGTTTTAGAAAAACTGAAAGAGGATCTAGATAAACAAGACTGGAATAATGTGTATGTCAATGATGCGAACAGAGCATATGATGAGTTTATGAATATCCTGGAAGCTCTGTACGAAAAAAATTGTGTGCAAACAAATTACACAAAGAGAAATACGATTGATCAACCATGGATGACAAAAGGGTTGAGAAATGCTTGTAAAAAAAAGAATTATTTGTATTCATGTTTCTTGAAATTGCGAAGTCAGAGCGCTGAAGAAAAATATAAAAAGTATAAAAATAAATTAGTGGGGATTATAAGGAAACATAAGAAAGAATATTATAGTAAATTATTAGATAAAAGTAATGGTGATATGAAAGCAACATGGCGAGTAATGAATAGTGTCCTGAAGAATCATAAAGCAAAAACTGGTATTTCAAAATATTTTGTAAAAGACAACGATGAAATTCATGATGAAAATGAAATTGTAAATGAATTTAATCAATATTTTGTGAATGTTGGATCAAGCCTTGCAGCTAAGATACCTAAAGTAGATAAAAATGTGACCCACTCAATTACAGGTTGTGCAAATAGTATTTTTCTAAATGGAACTAACAAAGAGGAAATAATGAATGTAGTAAAACATCTTACAGACAAAAGATCGAAAGACTGGGTGGACATGGATATGATGTTTGTGAAGGACATAATGAGCCATGTTATTGAGCCGTTCACTTACATATGTAACTTATCATTTTCAACAGGAATATTTCCAGATAATATGAAAGTAGCTAAGGTCGTTCCTCTTTTTAAAAATGGTGATAAATGTGTATTCAACAATTATAGACCTATATCCTTATTACCACAGTTTTCAAAAATTCTTGAAAAACTATTTGTAAACAGACTAGACCAATTTATAGATAAACAAAATATTCTAAGCAACAGTCAGTATGGATTTAGAGCAAAAAACTCTACATCAATGGCTCTCATGGAATTAATGGAACAAATAACTACTGCTGTCGATCAAAAACAATATTGTATCAGTATTTTTGTTGATTTAAAAAAAGCATTCGATACTATTGATCACACCATTCTCCTAGAAAAGCTGAACAAATATGGTATTAGAGGACCAGCATTACAGTGGGTATCTAGCTACTTAAAAGATAGGAAACAATTTGTACAAATAAATGATGTAAGATCTGACCTCTGTAATATCACATGTGGAGTTCCCCAAGGCTCTGTACTTGGACCAAAGCTTTTTATTTTATATGTGAATCAGAGTCAGAGTCAGAGTCAGAGAGTCTTTATTGTCATTTGCACCGCATGTGGTACATGAGATGAAAACGAGATTATCACTGCACTAAAACCATAGGTATACGGTAAGAGCTGATGTCGTATATCTTCGTATCCTTCACATATACTTATACTTATATTTCCGGATATTCCCGGAAATGGACCGCAATGATCCTTTAAAAATCCCAAAATCCCCAAATCCAGATACTTTTCTTTGGCAGACCCTTGACAAATAACAGCCACATTTATTTTGGATCTGCCGAAGATAAGTATCCAGATTTTGGGATTTTTTAAGGATCATTGCGGTCCATTTCTGGGAATATCCAAACACAGATCTTTCCGTATATCTATGGTTTTAGTGCAGTGTATGTACACGAGGTCCCAGTTACATCCAACAACAAATGAAAGAGAAAAACAGTAATAACATCTAGAACTAACTAAGAAAAGCATCAACTAGTAATACACAGCTAACTAAGAAAAGCATCAACTAGTAATACACAGCAGCACGAACATGAGTTTGTATGAGCAGATGGTCACAGATGAACACAGCAACAAGAAAACAGATCAGCATCAGTATGATGTGATATTTTGCAGTGTTTATTTTTTATTTTATTTTTATTTATTCATGAGTCTAACAGCCTCAGGGTAGAAGCTGTTCCTCAGTCTAGTGGTTCTACACTTGATGCTCCTCAACCTCCGTCCTGAGGGGAGTGGGGCAAAGAGTGAGTGTGCTGGATGAGTGAGGTCTTTCATGATGCAGGTGGCTCTTTTCCTGCATCTGGAGGTGTAAATGTCTGTGATGGTGGGGAGACTGACTCCAACAGACTTCTGTGCAGCCTTCACCACTCTCTGCAGAGCTTTCCTCTCTTCAACTGTGCAGCCTCCATGCCACACGTTGATGCTGGAGCACAGGATGCTCTCCACTGCACACCTGTAGAAGGAGGTGAGGACTGGGCTGCTCAGACCAGCTCGTCTCAGCCGTCTGAGGAAGTAGAGTCTCTGATGACCTTTCTTGATCAGGCTGGTGGTGTTGTTGCTCCAGCTGAGGTTATCATTCATGTGTACACCCAAGTATTTGTAGCTGGAGACCACTTCCACTGCAGACCCACCTATTTTCAGTGGGGCATGGGTGTGTTTGTTCCTTCTGAAGTCCACAATCATCTCCTTTGTCTTCTTCACATTCATGTGAAGATTGTTCTCTTTGCACCAGCTCTCCAGGTGTTCCACCTCCTGTCTGTAGCTGGACTCATCATTGTTTGTAATGCATCCCACCACCGCTGTATCATCTGCAAACTTAACAATATGACAGCCTGGAAGTGTGGCTGTACAATCATATGTGAGCAGAGTGAACAGAAGGGGGCTCAGCACACATCCCTGAGGAGAGCCAGTGCTGAGGGTTATGGTGGAGGAGGAGAAGTTGTGGATCTTCACGGACTGTGGTCTATCTGTTAAGAAGTCTAGTATCCAGTTACAAATAGAGGGGCTTAGTCCAAGTGTAGATAGTTTGTCTATCAGAGTTTGGGGGATCATGGTGTTGAAGGCAGATGTGAAGTCCACAAAGAGCAGACGCACGTATGAGTCTTTCTGATCCAGGTGGGTGAGAGCAGTGTGGACCACGGAAGAAATGGCGTCCTCTGTTGATCGGTTCTCACGGTATGCGTATTGATGAGGGTCCTCATTGATGTTGACGGTTGCCTTGATGTGGGACATGACCAGTTTCTCAAAACATTTAGCGACTATCGGGGTGAGGGCCACCGGTCTATAGTCATTCAGACCAGTCACTGTGGAGCTCTTTGGGACTGGGATGATGGTCGCGGTCTTCAGGCAGGTGGGAACTAACTCCAGTGCAAGTGAGGTGGTGAAGATGTCAGCCAGCACCTCACAAAGCTGGTCCGCACATTCCTTCATGACTTACTTAGTAAATGTGTCAGGACTCCTTAAATGTGTACTTTTTGCTGATGATACCACTTTTTTCTGTTTAGGTGAAGATATTGAACAAATGTTGGAATTGATAAAGACAGAATTTGTCAAGATACAAACTTGGTTTAAAATAAATAAATTATCATTAAATCTAGAGAAAACTAATTACATGATATTCGGTAATAAAAAGAAAACTGTTGATGTCCCACTCAAAATTGAGGATAGTGAGATTTGTAGAATGAGTGAGGTGAAGTTTTTGGGTGTTATCATTGATGACAAACTGACATGGAAACAACACATAAATTCTGTAAGAATAAAAATAGCTAAATCGATTGCAGTACTGTACAAAGTCAGAGACCTATTAAGTGATAAGGCTCTATATTTGTTGTATAACACAATCATTGTTCCACACCTAATCTATTGCATTGATGTTTGGGGGAATGCGTGTAAAACAATCACAAAACCAATATTCGTATTACAGAAAAGAGCTGTAAGAATTATCACTAGAAAGCATTATCGTCATCCTTCAAGTACATTATTCTATCACCTTAAATTATTGAAGTTCCATGACTTAGTAGACTATAATATCTTATCAGTTATGTATAGAGCTCAAAGAAATGCATTACCTTTAAATATCCAAATGCACTTTGTTAAAAGACAAAGTTGTTATAATCTTAAGGGGACAGAGTTGTTTGTAAAACCACAGTTCAGAACCAGTTTGAAGGGACGTTCTACCTCAATCCAGGGAATTAGATTATGGAATGGCTTGGAGAATGTAGTTAAAAATGCCAAGTCAATTTTTACATTTAAAAAAATGATCAAAACAAATGTGTTAAAAAATATATATGAAATAGCGTAATGTGTATTGTATCAATTAGAAAATTAGAGTTAGTCATTTTGTACTGTTGTAAATTTGTATTGTATCAATTAGAAAATTAGAAAGAGTTAGTCATTTTGTACTGTTGGTTGAAGATTATTATTGTTAAATCTGATTGTTGAAAAAGTTGGTTGAAGATTATTATTGTTTACATGGCTGATTATTGTTGTTTAATCTGATTGTTGTAAGTAAGGGGCAGATATAATAAGATTTATTCTTCTTTCTGCTACCTTTCATTTTTTTACATTTTGTACACTATCATTTAATGAGATTGTCTTGTATAGTTTCTTCTGTAAAAAAATGAACAAATTTAATAAACATAAACATAAACATAAACATAAACCTATAGTCATACTACTGTTTACATTCACTGTTTACATTTATTAATACTGTTTACATTTATTACTACTGCTTTACATTTATTACTACTGTTTACATTTACACTACTTTTATCTACACTACTGCAGATACATATACAGCATTCTCTGACTAGCCTTATCTAAGGATGCCAAATGTGCCTTATGTGCCTTACTTCATATGCCACTTTGCCTTATACCAACATCAACTACCTCATACATATACTGTGTACATTAACTTATATGCTGCTGTGCCACTCTTTGCAAATGTCAACGCTAGAAACTTCAGTTTATTTTATAGATATACTTTTTATACTTTTTATACTACTATGCAAAAACTCAGGACAGTATTACACTTTTATTATTTCATTTTATGCTTATGTTCATTGGGTGTTTGGTGTTTTAGGGGTGTTTGGTGTTTCAGTGTTGGTGTAAATTTTCATACTTTTATACTATTATGAAAAAACTCAGGACAATGTTACACTTTTTTACTATTTTATGCTTATGTTTATTAAAACTGGATGAAAACCATCCATCCATCCATCCATTTTCGTCCGCTTATCCGGGGTCAGGTTGCGGGGGTAGCAGCCTAAGTAGGGAGGCCCAGACTTCCCTCTCCCCAGCCACTTGAAGCAGCTCCTCTGGGGGAATCCCAAGGCGTTCCCAGGCCAGCCGAGAAACATAGTCCCTCCAGCGCGTCCTGGGTCTTCCTCTGGGTCTCCTCCCGGTGGGACATGCCCGGAACACCTCACCAGGGAGGCGTCCAGGAGGCATCCTAACCAGATGCCCGAGCCACCTCAACTGGCTCCTCTCGATGTGGAGAAGCAGCGGCTCTACTCCGAGTCCCTCCCGGATGACTGAGCTTCTCACCCTATCTCTAAGGGAGAGTCCAGACACCCTGCGGAGAAAACTCATTTCAGCCGCTTGTATCCGAGATCTTGTTCTTTCGGTCATAACCCAAAGCTCATGACCATAGATGAGGGTGGGAACGTAGATCGATCGGTAAATTGAGAGCTTTGCCTTTTGACTCAGCTCTCTCTTCACCACGACAGACCGGTACAGCGCCCGCTTCACTGCGGACGCTGCACCTATCCGCCTATCGATCTCACGCTCCAGTTTTCCCTCATTCGTGAACAAGATCCCGAGATACTTAAACTCCTCCACTTGGGGCAGGACCTCCTCCCCGACCCGGAGAGGGCATGCTACCCTTTTCCGGCTCAAGACCATGGCCTCGGATTTGGAGGAACTGATCCTCATCCCGGCCGCATCACACTCGGCTGCAAACCGCTCCAGCGAAAGCTGTAGATCACGATCTGATGAAGCCAATAGGACCACATCATCTGCAAAAAACAGAGAAGCGATTCTAAGGCCACCAAAACGGATCCTCTCAACACCTTGGCTGCGCCTAGAAATTCTGTCCATAAAAGTTATGAACAGAATCGGTGACAAAGGGCAACCTTGGCGGAGTCCAACTCTCACTGGAAACGAGCCTGACTTACTGCCAGCAATGCGGACCAAGCTCTGACACCGGTCGTACAGGGACCTAACAGCCCATATCAATGGGCCTGGTACCCCATACTCCCGGAGTACCCCCCACAGAACCCCCCGAGGGACGCGGTCGAATGCCTTTTCCAAGTCCACAAAGCACATGTAAACTGGTTGGGCAAACTCCCACGCACCCTCCAGGACCCTGCTGAGGGTGTAGAGCTGGTCCAGTGTTCCACGACCAGCACGAAAACCACATTGCTCCTCCTGAATCCGAGGTTCGACTATCCGACGGACCCTCCTCTCCAGAACCCCTGAATAGACCTTACCAGGGAGGCTTAAGAGTGTGATCCCCCTATAGTTGGAACACACCCTACGGTCCCCCTTTTTGAATAGGGGAACCACCACCCCAGTCTGCCAATCCAAGGGAACTGCCCCCGATGTCCACGCGATATTGCAGAGTCGCGTAAGCCAACACAACCCCACAACATCCAGAGCCCTAAGGAACTCAGGACGAATCTCATCCACCCCCTGGAGCCCTGCCACCGCAGAGCTTTTTAACCACCTCGGTGACCTCTGCACCAGAGATTGGAGAGCCCGACCCAAAGTCCCCAGGCTCCGCTTCCTCAGTGGAAGACGTACCAGTAGGAATGAGGAGGATGAAAACCATTAAATATAGAAATGACTACAACTAACTAAAACTAAGTTTTTTAGTCTAAAAGACTAAGACTAAAACTAAAATCAAAATGGCTGTCAAAAACAACACTGCTGCAGTGTGGGCAAAAGTCGGGTGTATTCAGTGCTGTTTTTGCATGAAGCATACCCAGACAGACTGGACAGGCCTCGTGGGTGTCCGTTGCTATGAGGGAAAAGCCGTATCCGCTAGGACAGGCACGCGAAGTTGGGCTCGCCGTCCCGTTGGTTTTCCTTGGAAGTCTCGCCTTTTGTTTTCCTTTCTCCGGAGGCATGTCCAAGATGAGGCGAGCGAGTCCTTCCAGAATCTTTATTCTTTTTTCTTGAAATGTCTCCTCCATCTCGTCGCTTTCGCTGGCTAGCTCGCTAGGAGTTAGCGAGGTAGCTTTATTATTGTGGTGTAGTTAGCGCCGTCGAGCGAAGAAACCTGTAGAGAGAGGAGAAGAAAATACTTCGGGGTTAAGAGAAAAGTGTCGGACTAGCTTTCGCTAGTCCAGCAGTACGCAAGAATAATTCTCTGTGCGCTCTGTGTAGGGAGCAAGCTCACCTCTGGTTGAGCGATGAAGCAACAGAGAAGTCCCGCAAAGAGGTAGTTCAGGTTTAAGCTAGGTGAAGGGCAAAAAAGAGACATATGGAGGGGCACAAGCCTCTTAAGTACCCAGAGGGCGGGGCCTCTGGCGCGGCGGTGACACCCCTAGCCATAAAGGTGTGAATATATTCCTTCAGGTAATCGCGCGAGGGCGCAATTCCCATAGCAAGTATGTTGCACTGAGAGACCAGACTTAAAGAGAACAGATCAGCATCAGCATGTTGTGATATTTTGCAGTGATTACTGTATTCTTATTGTTTATTTATTCATGAGTCTAACAGCCAGGGTAGAAGCTGTTCCTCAGTCTAGTGGTTCTACATTTGATGCTCCTCAACCTCCGTCCTGAGGGGAGTGGGGTAAAGAGTGTGTGCTGGGTGAGTGGGGTCTTTCATGATGCAGGTGGCCCTCTTCCTGCATCTGGAGGTGTTAATGTCTGGGATGGTGGGGAGACTGACTCCAACAGTCTTCTGTGCAGCCTTCACCACTCTCAGTAAAGCTTTTCTTTCTGCAGCTGTGCAGCTTCAATGCCACACGTTGATGCTGGAGCACAGGATGCTCTCCACTGCACACCTGTAGATGGTGAGGACTGAGCTACTCAGACCAGCTCGTCTCAGCCGTCTGAGGAAGTAGAGTCTCTGATGACCTTTCTTGATCAGGGCGGTGGTGTTGTTGGTCCAGCTGAGGCTATCATTCAAGTGCACACCCAAGTACTTGTAGCTGGAGACCACTTCCACCACAGATCCACTTATGTTCAGTGGGGTGTGGGTATGTTTGTTCCTTCTGAAGTCCTCAATCATCTCCTTTGTCTTCTTCACATTGACGTGAAGGTTATTCTCTTTGCACCATTTCTCCAGGTGTGCTACCTCCTACCTGTAGCTGGACTCATCTTTGTTTGTGAAGCATCTCACCACAGCTGTATCATCTTTAAACTTTACAATATGAAATAGATCAGCAGCAACATGAAACAGATCAGTAGCAACATGAAACAGATCAGTAGCAACATGAAACAGATCAGTAGCATCATGATGTGATATTTTGCATTCATTATTCTGGTTATTTATTCATGAGTCTTAACAGACTCAGGGTAGAAGCTGTTCCTCAGTCTAGTGGTTCTACACTTAATGCTCCTCAACCTGCTTCCGTCCTGAGGGGAGTGGGGCAAAAGGTTTGTGTGCTAGATGAGTGGGGTCCTTCATGATGCATGTCGCCCTCTTCCTGCATCTGGAGGTGTAGATGTCTGTGATAGTGAGGGGACTGACTCCAACATCTTCTGTGCAGCCTTCACTACTCTTTGCAAAGCTTTTCTTTCTGCAGTTGTGCAGCTTCCATGCCACACGTTGATGCTGGAGCACAGGATGCTCTCCAATGCACACCTGTAGAAGGAGGTGAGGACTAAGCTACTCAGACCAGCTCGTCTCAGCCGTCTGAGGAAGTAGAGTCTCTGATGATTTATTGATTCAACGGTCGGGAACTGGGCCATATGTACCTGCTCTGCTTGTACACGGAAAGTTAGTGAAATTGGACAGACCAAGAACAGACTTTTCATAGGACGAAAGTGCCTCCAAAAATTATTATAATTCACTAGTAAGGACAGTCAGAGAGCTGGACCTCGCCAGAACCAGTCAAAAAATCCTTAGATGTATTGAGCGAAACATTCGGACCCCCATATAATCCTAGCCCTATGGGAATGCCATGGATTTTTAATGTGGTTCAAGTGACGAGGCAAGGAACCTTAATCACCCTCAAATGGGGTCCAAATTACGTTGAGCCACACCATTCAAGCTACTACGAAATCTCTATAGGAGCGCTACAGGCCTGGACCACAAGCCAGACCCTGAAAGCAAGAATCAACCAAAGAATAGCAGATCCAAAATGGATAGTGATTGAAAATACTCGTCTACCCCTACGTATGTTGCACGAAAGAGTCCCATCGCCTGTTAAAGGGTGGAGACCACACCCCGCTCGAGCAACGGACCGGTTAAAGGTATCTTATAGAGGACATCCATTGGTCTGCATAACCACAGCATTGACAGAGAAAGGTGGACTCTACGAGGAGTATAGTGAGGAAAGAAAAAGACATGCCAACCGGGTAATAGGGGAACAATTTGAAAGATTTCTCGTCGGGGACCCATTGAACATCAAAAACCCACTGGACTCCCAGGAGGGCCCAGATCCCGAACCAGCCCAGTGGGTTGTCCAACAGTGGAAGTGGGTGTGGCGAGGACTAAGACCAGACTTGCACCATCCATCACCCCTCAGCGTCAAACTCTACAAGGGACGTGTGTCGAACAGAGACCCAGAAGAGATTGAACGCAAAACCCCGATGCACCTGGCTTATCCTAGGAGAAAATATTCAAAAAAGTCATGTTTAATCTTGTCAACATGGAGCACACATAAAGACGGAAGATATTGTAGCAATAAAATGGCCTAGCATCGCTGAAAGTAACATGGTAATCCAACGCAATCAAAAAGGTCCAAAAATACCAGCCATATCAACGGTGAATGATATAACATGGCTGGATAAACCTAGACGAGACTTCTCCATGTGGAAGAACTACACTAAGAATTATTTTTATGATAACACCCAATGTAAAAGGAAACCTTGCCTACAAGAACCACAAGAAAAGCATAAAAAAATGTCAGCATACATTCCTCACTACCTCACCTTGTCACTGGGCTGTTCATTCACCCCCCATGGATATTTAATGTGGTTTACCTGAATGTGGCTGGAATAGAACTAAAGCTTAGGTGGGGGCCAAACTACCGTGAACCATACCAAAGCCAATTTGTCGAGGTCTTGGTAGGAGGAATGATAATTTGGACTACAAGCCCATCTATGGTGAGAGCAATCCACAAAAGAGTACACAAGCCAGAACGATATATCCTAGAGAATCATTTCCTACCCTTGCGGATGGTAGAGGATCGACTGATAACCCCCTATCACCGCTCGGCAAACCCTCAAGCAAGATTAGGATACAGAGTGCAGGTGTTATATAAAAATCAACCCCTTATAACTCTAATAACAGCAATAGCAGAAGAAGGCTCCATTGAAATGCTCTATCGTAAACATCTGAACCCAAAGGAAGAGGAAGAAAAACTGGACTGGCAGACCTTCCTCAGAAAGGCATGGAGTGGATATGGGCCGCAATTTGAACCTAGGGAGTGGCATGTTACTCAGTGGAGATGGGTGTGGAAAGGACTGCAACCAGGACTGCCCTACCCCTCCCCACTTTACTTAGAACTCCTTACGGGACGAATAACCTCAGTGAGCAAGCACACCGAAAGAAGACTCAGAGTACGAAGGAATAAAGACTTCTAGTGCTATGAAGTCCATTAAGTATGGAAACCAAAATAGCGATGAATCAACTAGCGATCATTCTGACAACTCGACTACGATGATGAAGCGACCCCAAACCGACTTAAGGACTGTTCAAGGATTACGATTTTGGATAAAGCAACCTGTCTACGAGCTCTGCTGTGGGTATTCGTAGTGTTAATAGGCTTAGTAATATTGTTGGTTATCTTGTATCTGGTCGGAATTAGACCATGGAACCTTACGCATGTAATGGTCTCCCATGGGAAATCCAAATATGCAAACATGTCCTGCTGGGACACAACATCAAAGAACATTTTCTTGCCATGGAAACAGAATGAAACAATTAAAAAACAAAACATAACCTGGAATAAAGTGAAGCGAGCGGGCTATAACGCATGGATAAAGAAATTAACTAACGACACCGAGTGGGAATCGGCTGCAGCAGCTGAGAACCTAACAGAAGTGGACAGACCCCTGTGGGTCGTCACTAATCTAATGATACTACCAGATAGCATAGTAATTTGTATAGCGATACTGAACCAACAAGTCAAGCGAACAACGAGATGCAACTGGATTCACCCCGACAAAGAATCTCCTGAATGGCATTGTGATTGGGGCTGTAGGCACTGGGATCATGAGGTAATTTTCCCAGATCCGCCGAGGGACGAAAGTTGTCAAACGATCCTCCCTCGCCGTGAGTTTTGGGGCAATATTCATCTAGACTGTGATCTGATTCCCCCACTCATTCGAAAGAATAACTTGGTCACCAATCAGAACTCGACCAAGGTCAAAACAATTCACTTAGTGAAACACGAGAAAAAGAGCAGAGTCAATGCTACTGAATGGAAGCCCAAACAACGGCCGACCCCTATACCGGCTCCAAAAACACACAAAGACTGTAACTTAATTCTAGATAGCCCCGTACATGGGGGAATATTCACCCTGACATGGGGGAATATTCACCCCGACAAAGAATCTCCTGAATGGCATTGTGATTGGGGCTGTAGGCACTGGGATCATGAGGTAATTTTCCTAGCTCCGTCGAGGGACGAAAGTTGTCAAACGATCCTCCCTCGCCGTGAGTTTTGGAGCAATATTCATCTAGACTGTGATCTGATTCCCCCACTCATTCGAAAGAATAACTTGGTCACCAATTAGAACTCGACCAAGGTCAAAACAATTCACTTAGTGAAACACGAGAAAAAGAGCAGAGTCAATGCTACTGAATGGAAGCCCAAACAACGGCCGACCCCTATACCGGCTCCAAAAACACACAAAGACTGTAACTTAATTCTAGATAGCCCCGTACATGGGGGAATATTCCATTACTTGGACCCACTGTGTGGGACGCCACCTTCTAAAGCAAATGTACTGCTAGAACAATGTATGGAGGATAAACTAAAAAAGCTCCCGACTTGTTTCTGGAACCTGTATGGTGAGTGCAAACATCCAAATTATTTACCAATAACCCCAGTAAAGAATCAGAGATATTATTATTGGAGTTGGGCAGCTATATTTCTTCCGGCTAACACCTGGCATGAAGATTGGTTAAACCTGACGCTGCCATGGGTTTGGATTGTGCCTAGGCTACCCCACTTCGAAGTAGTGGGGTAGCCATGGAAGGAAGTTGTAAATTAAGTAGGAAAGGTGGTTGAAGAGAGCGGGAAAGCAGTTGAAAGTTGGGTAGTGGAACTTTTCCTTCGTATCTGGCCTTACTTGTTAGGTCTAGTTGGAGTGATAGATGTTACCATATTAGGACGTGTACTCCTACAAGAAAGTCTCAGGGCTGCGTGCCGCCAAAAGAGGATGAGAAATGAGCCACATAATGAGCAGAAAGGGGCGCTGGTCCATATTGAAATCAGGCAGTCAAGGAAGCGGTCTCATTTTTACCACGGAGCAGCAGAGAGCAGGACTTAGGACAAGACATTCAGAAACCTCATGGACAACCAAGAACAATGCGAGTCTTGTACTCCAACAATGGATGTGAGTACCATCGACTGGGGTTCAAATACCACCATAACCCCTAATCTTACATTAGTAAGATTAGGGGTTATGGTCAGAATGTCCTACCAACTTCAAAGGAAGCTGTATGGAACACTTTTTGATAATGGCTGCAACCAAGATCTTTTAGGAAGGGTTAAGCCCACACGTTTTCAGAGATTGATGATTTTAGCCTGTCTGTTACAAGATTCAATAGTGATAGGTTTAGAGTGTGTAGGCACACTCGACCCCCTGCTAATACCTGTCTCAAGATGCGGAGGCACGGCTGGAAAAGTTGTCACAACAGTATTGGAAGGACTAATAGCTGTCACCGTGTTGGCACGTCTGTTACACCAGACCATATTCCTGCAACCACTAGGCAGATGAAAATGGGCTTTGAAACTGGTTGTCCTAATAGGGTGGGGTTCAGTTTGGGGAGCTTGTGCCACATTTTATTGGGCCGGTCTCTGTACCGCATTACCTATTGTGGTCTGGATGATGACCTATGCCGCCATCTTCAAACTGAATCCTAGTCCAGTTACCTCTGCACCGAAGGTCAATGGATGCCGTGGTATCTCCCTGAGCACACTGGAGAGCCAAATGTAGAATAAAGCTGACCTTCATAACCAACAATGGCTTAACCCCCCCCCCCCCGCTCACGCTATTGTTACCTATTGTATTATGATTGTTGAAAAAAAAAAAACATTTTGCTCAACGTCTCATCGCTTCGGGAAAGACTCAATGGTATAGCTGACGGCCTGTATAGGCCCGTGCAAGACGTAGTTGAGTGTTTCAAAGAGTGATGAGGTCTGAGAGTAAATTCATGCTGCTAGAGAAAACAATGGAGAAAAAAAAGTTCTCCAGAAAATACAAAAAATTAAAAANTTGTTCTCTAGTAAAAAAAAAAAAAAAAATACAAACTTTTGAGTTTTTGATTCTGTGCTCGTTACTATTTATACTCTATCGCTGAGTTTTTTTTGTTGTTGTTGATTAAGAAATCAACAACAACAAATTCTTACTATGAATATTCCCAGAATGAAGGACCAGTGTTAGTGGAGCCTGAAGTAACATGTTGTTACTGCCAACAAGAGCTGGAAGAGACCCGTTACCTCTGGGCTGTTGGGCCAACCTGGTGGTGCCAACACTGTCACTCCAACGTGGTGTTCTCAGGAGTGGTGCACGGAATTCTAATCTCAAATGGACCCAACAGTCTTCCACAAGCGCCTGCAGACGCATGTTGGGAGATGGAACGGTCCTGTAAAGTCGTCTGGAGCTCTGCCTGGGGGTCTGAACCTTATGTACCAAGGGTAACTATCCCGCTACAAGCGGTATATCTCCCGGTTGTGGCAAAGCTCTGGGAAAATTCTTCCAAGAAGACAAGGTTCGTGAACCTTTTTCAACTGATCATAGGGCTGATTCTGACCCAACGTCCCCCATTATGATTATGCAAGAATTCAATGACTCTCTACCCCCCCCCCTGGTGGCTAGCGTCCTTGGGTATGGGCTTGGCAGCCAACCCTCCTGTGGTTCCCATACCAGCCATGAAACCAACCAAAGACCAAGATGCCAGTGGTTATATTTTCATGGCGCCCATGGTGGAACTTGCAAACCAGAACCAGCAATTATCCTCTGACCAACCTAACCCTCTACCACGAGGAATCCAGCCAGTCACGGAGCCCATGGGATTTGGGACGAGCAATTCCGAACCGCTAGACCTCTCTCTAGATTGTGCTGAGTAGCGCGTCCTTGAGTCCTTCCTCAGGGACTTCCTGCTCATTGGTATTGGCAGTTCACGAAGACCCAGTTCCAACGGTACCATGCTCACTGACCCAACTGGCCCTATAACTCTTGAGCCCCCAATCCTGACACCGGAGAGGCCCAATCCTCCGGAGCCGGACCGCCTTGCAGAATCAGAGGCAGACACACCGGAGTTGGAACCGGAGCGACAACTTGGGGTGCCAACCCTGACCCACTCCACTCTCCCTCTTGATGGTCAGCCAGCTTATGGCCTTATAACCCCTGTTGGGTCCCCGATGTTGGAAGAGACCCAACTACCCCTGCCCATGAAGCCTGCATGTTCACTGAGTGCCCATCATCAACCTCAATTTTATGCTACGAACAGAAACAGTCCGGAGCCCCTGGAGGCAACTGTACCATGGGACGACAACGCAGAACAGCTCCCGAGGACACTGTATATGAACTTGTCGACTGGGAAGGTCGTTTGGGAGACAGACCAGGGTCCTGATGTTGACAAGACCGACGGCCCGTGTCCGTATCCTGGCGAAGCGATCGAGCTGGAATGTTCCGAAACATTGCCATCTGAGGATGATCTCTTGGGCGTAGCTGAACAGTTCGAATACTTGCTTGATCCGGGCGGTAAAAAACGGAGTAGTTTCTGATTTCAAGAAGGGGGTGTTGGAAAACCAGTACTCCAGATGGAACAAGAGCAGTTTTCAATGAGCTAAAATCTGACTGCTCACTTCTCCAGCAGAGGTTAACAATTATTAACTGTAGTTATGCTTTCTGTAGTCAGGCTTCAGATATACTCATGCTTCAAGTATTGTCATATTATAAAGCAAATACATATATAACTAATAGATCATCGATTTTAACTAGTGTTATTTGATGTTTTCTTTATAACCATCTCATTTTTATGTGTAAGAGTGTAAAACAAGATGAGAGCCAGAATAAATCTGGACATATTTTAAGACATGAGCAGGAAGCAGAGTGTAGGAAGGACTTCAGCTTGTCAGTTAAAACTGAAGACAGAATACAATATAAGAAAGAATGTGGATTAATGAAATGTTATGATCATGTTTTAAGGTGAAAATGATCTGTTACAATCCTTGCAGTAAAATATGTGATCAACTTGTTGAGGTGAAGAAGCAGACATACCGAGTCTGCAAACCCCTGTTGTCTCTGGAGCATCTTTGAGCAAAACAGCAAAGCCAGCATCAAAGGTTAAACTTGAGTACGCAACAAGCCAGCATCAAAGGTTAACTGGTAGCTCAGGAAGTGGGCTGAGGTGACTTGATAGAACAGGAAACAGGTGTCAGCGTGCTGGAGCGAAAGTTAACTGCTAGTGTGAGGGAGTGGGTGAAGTGGCTTGATAGAAGTTAACACGTACTGGAAAGAAAACAAATGTCAAACATACAGGTAGTGTTAAAAATAAGCTGTGATGGCTTGATGGAACAGGGAGTCAAATGTCAGTGTACAACCACAAAAACCAAAGTCGACGCACTTGATTGAAGTCAAATGTCAGCGCATGTACAGGAGCAGAGTGTATGTACTGGAATGTACATGCACTGACGTATTAGATGATAGTTAACAAATGTCAACGAACCACAGAAAAACAAAGGTTGACGTATTTGATAGAAGTCAAATGTCAAAGTACTGGAAAAAAAATTAATGTTCCAGGTACTAAGATGATTGGGTAAAAGCCATAGCAACACCTAAGAACCTCCCTGAAGAAGGGGAAAAGAGCTCCATAAAAAAGCCCTGATCTGACAGAACGGGGCCAGTCAAGTCCAGTCGAGTGAATCGAGTCGAGCTCGAACATTGCCGAGACTAGCCTAGTCTCGGTGATCGGCAGGCAAGGGGAGTAACGGCAAGCAGCTTGGAAGAGAGGGACGCCCGCACTTATCCTGCGGGCGTCCCTCTGAATCCTCTGGTCCTAGATGAGTATAGAGTCACTTCTCTTCTTGTTGAACACGAGATTGGATTTAATTCTGTACTTACAGCTACGAGACTGGAGTTAGCCTTCTTCCGACACTTGGCCCGGGCTAAACCCAATCCCTGCATCTTCTAAATCAGAGCAGCTGCCCCTGCCTGGAGAAGACCCGTACCCTCCTCCTGAGGGGCAGGCATGGTCTCTTACTACGAGGAGAGCCTTCAAGGATTTCAGTAAAGCCGTGGTAAGAGAACTTCTCCATCCCTCTGCCTTGACAAAAGTATTCTGTCAGATAGGTCAACAGCACTTAGGATAAAAACATGGGAAAACTAACTTGGCCACTGAAAGTTGATGCTCAGAGATGTTTCGAGACATAGAGGGTTATGAGAAAGAACTTTATTGGCTTGAGGTGTGAAGGTCAGAGTGTGGTTTATAATTCTATGTAACCAAAATTTATAATCATTGTGTAATTGTGCTTGTTGCTGTTCCCTTGCTAAAAATATTAATTAAAGAGCAAAAAGTAAAATTCTGGATTCTCATTTCACCCTCTGTTTAACGTAATCATGGAAAAGCTTGGTTCAACAATAACAACTAAATAAGAGGAGGTTTTTATAAAGGTTTCCTAGCTCAGAGTATTAAACAACACCCCTGAGTCCCGCGCCGGGACCCTAAAATCTACCAGACCAGAAACAATTGCAACGCT
>JBBPBX010014325.1:22326-45705 GCA_038048925.1 Garcialebias charrua
CCATTAGAGTTGCTGTGCTCAACATCAACGTGGTCCTGTGATGCCTGATGTCAGTGGTCACATCCAAGGATGGAAGAACACAACTACTGAAAAATGTCCTCCATCAAATGTGTAAGTTGTTTCCTGTTTACAACAATTTGCTCCTGTTTCATTGTCTGCCTGTTGTAGATCAAGTTGTATTGACTTACTTTGTCGAAAGTAAGACAGAACACTTTGTAATGGATGATGTAGTACAGCTGTTGAAAACATCACGTCAAAAAGTGAAAACTGAAAAACTATTTGTTATTACACTTTAACAAGCTTTCACGTTACTTTCATTGATCGTTTTGTGAAGACAATGGAAGTACAACTGAATAGCATCAAATATAAACTTGTGTAGCACCCCACTGCTCTGTACGCCAGTAACTGGGGCAAGAACTTAAACTCACTGGTGGGGTGGCTATTTGGGTTCGTTAAGTTCTGGTAGATACCACGCAGGTTTACCTATGTTGAGTAAATCCTTACTCACCTAATTTACCATACACACCTTTAATGTAACATAAATCACTCCAGACAACCAACTAACTGAACAGTTTCTTTTAATAAGAACTTAGAAAAATAACTCTTCCACCACATGAAGCTGCACAATACCCCAAAATGATGTAAAACAACAATAAAGTATGGTCTTTAATTCTCATTTGACATGTTCCCAAAATAAAATAAAACCAATACTGTAAAGCACTTTTTCTCACTTTAACTTTGTGTTTTTGTTTTTTATTAAAGCTCCTTTCTCTTAACCATTGTTGTAATATAACCAGAATTCAATTTTTGTCACTAACAGAACTCCATAAATTTAACGTAACTGTACAGTTCTAAACACATCACACACGGGCCCCACTCGCACTCACACACACACCAACACAACCCGGTACCGGTAATATGCTTGCGTTGCAGGCCTGATGAAGCTAGGGTGCGCTGTCGTCGTGGAAATCCTCTTCTCCCCCGTTTAAACAACCAACACCAACCTGCGCTCCTCAGTAATGTCCTCTCCGTCGTCAAAGTTGCTTTGTGAGTCCAATTTCTTTTAGAACTCAGCCACCTGATTTGCAGGACTACTTTTTAGTCTCACAGGAGCAGCGTCGCCATGGTGACGCTTTTCTCTCGCCACTTTGGATCAGCAGCAGTCCTCGGATCAGAAGAAGTTCTCTGCCTTTCTTCCCTCAGACACTTCTGCAGGTTTATACACTTTGTATAGGTTTACTTGTGACTCAAACAGCACGTTGTTCTCCCACCTCAAAGTCTGTCGTCTTAGCAACAATCTCCATCCGTTCTTTTTCTTTCTCTTTCCCGCCTCTCCTTTCTTCTTCTTCCCATCAACCCCCTGTCCCGTTTTTCTCCATGTTGCGTTCACTTGTCTCTCGTTAACCTCACGACTTTCGTAGATAGGACGTTCAATACAGTCTTTAAAATAATGAGGTAAATGATTAAACAATAATACACTTGTTTAAGTAAACAAGTCTCCTCGAGAAAAGCTTCAGCTTTCATATATTTCTCTCGTTACAACAGTAACCGCTCCCCGCATGTATAATCACTCAGTTTTAAAAATATACAAGAACAATAATACAAGCTTCTCACTTATATTTTCTGTATACATCCAACCAACCTTGTAAAAATTTTGCAAATGTTAAAAGGCCTTAAATGCCTGGGTTTTTCTTTTCTTTTTATGTTTTTAAAAAGAAACCAGGGGCTACACTTGTAAAAAGCTAATTTTTTATAGCTTCAACATTTAATTTGCTATTGAAAAAATTACATACAAAGCAACACATAAACAAATATGTTAGTCGCAAAATAATTAGTTTATTGTTGTCTGTACATTTTATTGTATGTTAACATGTACACTGGGAGGAGACCCCAGGGAAGACCCAGGACATGCTGGAGTGGTCTGGGAAGTCTGTAAGAGTCCTCCCAGAAGAGATGGAAGAAGTTGCTCTGGAAAGAGATGTCTGGACACTCCCTGCTCAAGCTGCTGCCCCTGTGACATGACGTAAAACCACGAGGAAGAAGATGGATGGATGGATGGAGTTAATATGTCTGAATGTGATATTATGCCTTGGAGTTTAATTTTTTTAATAAAAATAAAAACTAATATAAACAACAATTAAGACTGGTATTTTCTCCAAAGCAGCTTCATACAGAGTTCTTGATGTGTTGTTGTAAGCATGTTTGAGAAGTAAAAGTTATGGAGGTGTTTCATCTGTTTTTCTGTAAAATCTTTGTCAAAAAAAAAGTTCAACTCCAGATGTTCTGTTGGTGTCCAGATGAGCAGCTCTGCAGCTCCAGGCATGTCATTGTCTGCTGAATGAACCTGGAAGAATAAATGTACAATATGTTTTAATGAAGGTTTACAAATACCTGTCACATAAGTACATATACTGAAAATTGCAACATTTACTCACCTGGACATAGAATCCACTTTGCCCATTGGTAAGAAGGTCCTTGTCATCTCCTAAGCATCTGATGTCACAATTTGGCCAACACGAAACTGTGCAAATGACATGGAGCTATTTAGAGGACATTTAATCTCTAGGAGCTGCACAGAGTCCAAAATTCCATCCAGGCTTACTACAAACTAAAAACAGAAGGTGCACACTATCATTGCAAAACACAATTAAAGTAATTAATAAAAATAAAGCAATTATCAGCATTTATTCCACAGTATTGCAGCAGTGTGCCTGCATGACCTGCTTGTATTACACCTGTAGTGACTAATAAAAATAAAGCAATTATCAACATTTATTCCTCCTTGTGTTTCACCTGATGTTGAAACTTAAGGCTTTGGCCACGCTCTGTCTGTGCTAATTTAAGATAAATAAGATTGTGTCCCACCTCTTTTAATAAAACGTGCCCAACGTTAGTACTGTAGATACTAAACCTCAGAGCTTTTCAGGCTGTTCTCAGGTTATTCATCGCTTCATCGTAATGTGCTGGTATAAAACTAAATATGCTAGTAAAAGTAATCTGAACAGGTCGATTATGATTATATTGTCTTTATAAATTCACAAGGTTCGGACTTGCACTGGTCGCACATAAACTAACGTAGTTTTCACTCCGAAGTCGCGTACATGTTACACACAAAGTGTCAACAAAACAATTTCAGAAAATGCACTGCTGCACACTTTTGCTGCCCACTTTAAACGGTTCAGAAAATGCACTGCACACTTTAAATAAACAAACGTAGTTTTCACTCCGAAGTCACACACACACACATGTTACACACAAAACTTCAACAAAACAATTTACGTACGAAGGTTCAGAAAATGCACTGCTGCACACTTTAAACGGTTCAGAAAATGCACTGGACACTTTAAATTATGTAAATACACAATAACACCATGTATACTGTGCACAAAACAATTCACAGACTTATATTTTGCTCGTAACTTGCAGCGTACGATGATCCCACGGCTCCATGATGACGCAATTGGCTTATTGACACTGCGCATGCTCGCGCATGCGTATTGACAAAATACATCCCATCTTCACATGGCATCAAGTCTTCACGGGACAACGGTCTCCCCTGACTAAAACTCAGCACAATGCAAAAGGAGTGCTGCGCCCTCTGCTGTCTGACAAGCGCATTACGTGACTCTCTGGGTTTCAGCACAATGAAACAGGAGCGCTGCCGCCCTCTGCTGTCTGACAAGCACATTACTCTGGGTTTGCTTTTGAGATTGAATATTGTCACACTTTGAGCGCAGGGGTGCAGGATGAAAATGAAAATGCAGTTTGCTCTGTAGTTCAATGAGATATAACAGTGCTGAATAAGAAAATGAAAATGATTTAATCTTAATTTTATTTCTGACTCAAAAAAGGCAGCTTGACTTTGAAATTAAAAAGCATTTCTGCTATTTCATTTTAATTTTCAAAATTGACATTTCAAAATGAATTTTGGCCACTTTTTACTAAGACATATATTGAAAATTAAATGTTAAATGTTATTTTACTTATCATTTTAATTAAGTTACAAATTGAGCAGTCTCGAAGAAGAAAATGAAAATGCAGTTTGGTTTATTCATTTTAAATTTTATTTATGACTCAAAAAATGGCAGCTTGACTTTGAAATGAAAAAGCATTCCTGCTAAACCATTTTAGTTTTAATTTCGTCTCAATTACTCTGGGTTTGCTTTTGAGATTGAATATTGTCACACTTTGAGCGCAGGGGGGCAGGATGAAAATGAAAATGCAGTTTGCTCTGTAGTTCAATGAGATATAACAGTGCTGAATAAGAAAATGAAAATGATTTAATCTTAATTTTATTTCTGACTCAAAAAAGGCAGCTTGACTTTGAAATTAAAAAGCATTTCTGCTATTTCATTTTAATTTTCAAAATTGACATTTCAAAATGAATTTTGGCCACTTTTTACTTAGACATATATTGAAAATTAAATGTTAAATGTTATTTTACTTATCATTTTAATTAAGTTACAAATTGAGCAGTCTCGAAGAAGAAAATGAAAATGCAGTTTGGTTTATTCATTTTAAATTTTATTTATGACTCAAAAAAGGCAGCTTGACTTTGAAATGAAAAAGCATTCCTGCTAAACCATTTTAGTTTTAAATACGTCCCATAAACGCTTCCATAACAATGGGGAACAAAATTGGCTGCATCTCAATTTAAAATTTGGGATCCAAGAACCTGAGCCGGTGACGCCTTTTACCTTTCAGTGGCTGGTGGTGGCATTCTGAGACTGCAACTTGTGATTTGAGCATGTAGTTTAAGTTTGTGTTCACGTCATTCTCTGATCCCCAGGCAGAGTGGACACACGACACCCCCAGTGTTCCCCTGGGCTGGCCCACTGAGGGCCACATTGTCATCAAAGGTTTTGGTCTGCGTTATCGCCACGATCTGGATCTGGCCATTCGCAACATCACCATCAGCATTAATGGAGGAGAGAAGGTGAGCATGGACCAGTTTGATAACCTGAACAGAAATACCACTGTTTCATGATACTAAAACAAAATATAAAAATATTTACATGATTTACTAAATTCTACTTACAACTACCCTGATGCATGCTCAATAATCCAGGTAGAAAAATCTAAAAAAGCTAAGTCTGGTCCTCTGGACATTCAAAAAACAAAAAAACAAAACAAAGCAAAAAATTGTAGAAACGTTTCGTCTTTCGTCCGAAAGACTTCCTCAGTCTGAGGTGCTGGGTTCAGCTCAGTCTTATAAATAGCACCCTCTCACAGTGTTACACAACCAGTTGGCTGATGACAGCCTGAAACCAGCTGCTCACATGATCAAGGAGGACCATCAGCCTAACAATGGATCGTTAGCACCCTGATGGTTGTTTGCTATTCACAGAGGGCTGAGTGATACCAGCAATCACAGCATTGTAGGAGGGGGACAGTTGAACCCTCTTTGTGAAAAGAAACCGCCCATCATTAAACAGGGGTGGAGGCCTCCGAGTTCAACTGTCCCCCTCCTACAATGCTGTGATTGCTGGTATCACTCAGCCCTCTGTGAATAGCAAACAACCATCAGGGTGCTAACGATCCATTGTTAGGCTGATGGTCCTCCTTGATCATGTGAGCAGCTGGTTTCAGGCTGTCATCAGCCAACTGGTTGTGTAACACTGTGAGAGGGTGCTATTTATAAGACTGAGCTGAACCCAGCACCTCAGACTGAGGAAGTCTTTCGGACGAAAGACGAAACGTTTCTACAATTTTTTGCTTTGTTTTGTTTTTTTGTTTTTTGAATGTCCAGAGGACCAGACTTAGCTTTTTTAGATCTACTTACAACTAATAATGCAGCTACTAAATGTCCTGATGGATGCCCAGTAATCCAGACAGAAAAATCTAAAAAGTAAGGTCCTCTGGACGGATTCTTCTTGTTGAAACATTTCGTCTTTTTTCCAAAAGACTTCTTCAGTCTGAGAAGCTTCAGTAAACTCAGTCTTATAAGCAGCACCTTCTCATAGTGGATCAACCAGTTTGTTGTTGACATCCAGAACTAGCTGTTCACATGCTGGAGGACCACCACCCTAACAATTGGTTGTTAGTGCCCTGATGGCAGGGGTGGAAGTAACAAATTACAAATACTCATGTTACTGTAATTAAAGAGATATTTTGGGTACTTTTACTTTTAGTAGAGTAGTCATTTATGGACCGAAGATTTGGAGAAAACCCCAAAATGGAGACAGAGGACCACACTGTCCACAGAGAAAATGGCAAGGTAAAGGCTGAGGACGAGTGCCCGTGGCCGTACCTGGAGGAATTTTTCATGTTCAGAGGATGAAAAGGAGACAACACCCAGATGCAGATGCAAACTTTGTTTGATCTCTACGGTGATAGCAGTTTCAAGCCTTCAGCATCTAATCTCAAAACACGAGGTTTTACATCTACCTGTATGATATTGCTTTTTTATTGTTTGTATGTGTGGGTTATTAGTTTGGCTAAGTATGCAAAGATTTTAGATGTTGTCACTGCCATCGGTTTGCCTGGTACTAAAATAAGACCGAGCTTCTGATCGTCTAAGAAATTAGCTTTGAATGTAGCTGTTGTATACAGTAAATCAAACTGAAGGCCTCCCATTGACAACACAATAAAACAAAGCAAAGCGGATGGCCGCTTGTCCTGGGCCTGGGTCTGCTGGAGGTTTCTTCCTTCTAAAAGGGAGTTTTTCCTTTCCCCTGTTGCTGCTGTGCTTGCTCAGGAGGAGAGACTATAGCCAGTCCAAGATTTGACTTGTCTGCTTGATTCCTTGAATAGATAGCTTTACTAATCAGTGTTTTGGCGGGTGGGTACGCTGGCGTGTTTGCGTGTCGTCACCACTTCTCCGCGCAAAAAAGGTTCCTTTACTGTTGCTATTCTTTGAACACTCTTTGTCTACTTTCTGGATAGCTTAGTTAGTACTTCCTAACTGGAATATTGGGCCATCTACTTCCTGTCAACTCAAGCAAGAACTTTGCACGAACCTTGCTTGGAGAAACTACATAGCTGCAATTATTGTTTCACTTACCTACTGCCTCTGTCAACCTTGATCCCGTGTCATCTGGACTTCTGGATTTTCTCCTGTGCTCCTTTTCGGGGTATGCTCATTCAAGTTACATCTCACTGTTTCTTGGTTATTTTCTTCGGAGCCGTGGGTCTGCTGTTAGCGGCTAGCTCTGTGCTAGCTTCCCCAGGCTTGACTGGCGCGATGTTGACGTATTCCGCCTAGTAGCTGCTTGAACTTAACATCTTCTGTTTCCACCACCAAACAACTGGGACTTTTGCGTGGACCTCGTTACATCCATAGAAGCTCTCGGAAGACATTCGTTTACTCTCGGCAAACTGGGTCGGACTCTATTTTTTTTCCCCGCTTGGTCCACGCGACGTGTCGCACCTCGATTACGTCATCAGAACGCTGTGTCTGTGGTCTCTTGTAGTCCACAGCACACGAAGTGACAAGGAGAACGTGGAGTGGACCTCAGTTTGCTTAAATCGGTTCTACAGGCATCCAGTCCAACTAGTATTAAAATAGAACTTTTCAATGTACAATCACTATCCAACAATCTTTAAAACACTATCCACCTTTCTGATCTTAGTTGATATTATTTGATTTTACTTGATTTTATCACTTGTTTTATTTTGTTCTTTGATCTTTGTTGCACTTTGTAGCACTTTTGAGATTTTTATTAATGAAAAGTGCGTTACAAATTGAATTCATTATTATTATTATTATTATTTGTACTAGAAATGCGCGATATATACGGTAGACTGTAGAAATAAGATGTTTAGCCTACGACAGAGATCTGTCTTCTTCCGGCTAACCACAATGCTGTGTCTGATGTAAAATCAGTTGTCAGATTTAATCGTTACTTTTTGTGTTGAAAACTGTGTGTAAGTGGTGTTTTCTTAGAGAGCTAAGTAGCCAAGCTACAAGCTAACTACGGCTGGCTTGCCATAGTATTGCTGTATTCGGACGCATGCGCAAAACGCTTTGTTCCGTCTAAAGTTGTTTTTTTGTTTTGTTTTTTTCTCCGTCAAAAGTTAAAGTAAGTGTTGGTCAGCCTCAAGCCTAGGATATAGTTGACGCGTCGCATAGGGCGCGAGGGTGCGCGCGCGAAAAGTGACGCAATCGCATAGTCCCCGCCCCCGCGCTTTGGCCAGCGCGTTGGTTTCGCGCGTGGTCGTGCACCTCCCAGATTTTGAAGCTCCGCAAGCCTAGCGCGCGCGCCGAATTGATTGACAGGTCGGGTAGGGACCTCACAGACAGCCTTCACGCCAGAGCCTGCAGCTGTCTGCGCCGCTGTGGTCGTGGAAACGGCGTCGCGACGCATGGAGGAATGTTTTTTATTTGATATAAATGTATTAAATTCCCCAAGCGAGCGGAAAGCCATTTGTTTTTGTTGTGTGATTTCAAACAGTTCTTCTTCTACGGTAGATTTCTTCTTCTACACCCTTTCTTGCAACATATGCACAGGTTTTAGAGGGTACTGCCACCTGCTGGTCAGTAAAAGAACAGCACTTTGCCATGCGCTGCCGTGCTACACTATAAACGCATGAAGCCGCACGGCACAGTGCGCGCGCTGCCCGCGCGCTCCAGCTTGTGGACCAAAGCGCGACTATATCCGAGCCTTTAGAGAAACCTGCTCTCTGATCTGTGAAAAGAACGCTGTGTTGTGTGATTTTACTGCAAAACCCTCTGGTCAAAGCCATAGAGGAAACTGGTCGCCATTTTGTGTCAGCTCTCCTTAAAGTGGAAGGAGACGCCCACTAGAGGATTCGAGGGTTAAGTATTTTGGTGTCAAATGCTGCGTTGTTGCTGTTCATTTGTTAAGTGAGAATACTGGAAACTGTTAAGAGTTATCAACATATTCCTTTGTTTAAAACTTATGGCTAAAACTACATTTGATAAATTTTGCACTGTTTTGCACTACAAGAAAGAAGTCCAATACTTGATTTGGTTATCATTTTAAAACTCTCTGGATGTAATGGTGGAATTTTCTTGAGGTTATTTTGTGATATAGCAGTTTTCAAAATAAATGATGGCAAAAGGACACCCTATGCTTTTGTTTTATTCCTATTGCAAGTTTCATTCAAAAAACATATCGTGATACATATCGTTACCACCACCCATTACAATACATATCGTGATATGAATTTTATGCCATATCGCACATCCCTGCTTTGTACTTTTACAAGTATTTTTATAGCACCAGTACTTTTACTTGTAACTGAGTACAATTTAAGCCAGGGGTCACCAACCTTTTTGAGACTGAGAGCTACTTCAGTGGGACCAAGAAGGGCTACTCGTTCGATACAAACAAATTTACACGGCTCACCTTTAATTATACAGCAAACCCCCAACCTACGAACGAGTTCCAGACCTAAGAACCGTTCGCAGGTCGATCTGTTCGCAGGTCGGTCCGTCCACTCGTCACTCGGGGATGTCTTTTTTTTTTTCTTTTTTTTTTTGTGGTACCAAGTACTGTACTTCGCCTATCCTAACACACCTAACACTGTGTAATTAATTAATACAGTACAGTAATAAAAATATAAATTAAATAAAAATATAATTTCTTACTTTGAGGTGGTCAAAGCCGACATCAGGCCGGAGGTGTTCGTGCGGCAGCGCGGCGCGACGATGACTGAGCGATCGGCGATCAATCCGCGGCTGCCTGAGACGTCCACAGAGTTCACAGAGCCGTTTCCAGCTAGTAATTAATCCATATGAGGCAATCCTGGGTCACGCAGTCTTCAAAACCGGCAGCTGCTGCAGCCCGTGTTAGCTTCTGGAGCTAGCCAGGCCGGAGTGTTCGCGCGGCGGCCTGGCGCGATGACTGAGCGATCAGCGATAAATCTGTGGCTGCCTGAGACGTCCACAGAGTTCACAGAGCCGTTTCCAGCTAGTAATTAATCCATATGAGGCAATCCTGGGTCACTCAGTGTTCAAAACCGGCTGCCGGGAGCCGTGACTGACCTAAAATGGCTCCCGCGGCATTTCCTGTTATGACCGGAAGTTGCACAATTATTGCGCAATTATGACAAAAATGATCAGAAATGATCATTTTTATCATAATTATTATTTATAAAGCCTTTAAAACAACAACAGCTGCAACAAAGTGCTGTACACATGAAATTAAGAACATTTAAACACAAAAAAATATATATTTTTTTATAATTTCATATTTTTACTAAATATGATACGTTCGTAGGTCCGGGTAGCCGTAGGTCCGGGTTGCCGTAGGTCGCAGGCGCCGTAGGTCGGGGGTTACCTGTACTATTAATAATAATACATTTACACACTTAATACATGACTGCCTGATCACATCTGATCTAATCTGTATTATTAAAAACTCCACACAGTGATTATCAGAAAGGATTTAGCTTGGCAAATATGATCAATTATTATTGATAAGTAGTGATTAGAACTCTCAATCTAGAACTTGAGTCCTCAGTTTGAATCATTTTTTGGTTCTTCTGTGTGACTGTAAATTGTTCCTAGCTGTGACTGGGAGTGTGGATGGTTGTTTGTCTCTTTGTCTGTCTCTGGGACAGACTGGAGACCTGTCCTGGGTGTCCCTTGCCTTCAACCAAAAGCAGCTGAGATTGGCTCCAGTCCTAAACAAGGGGGCATAACAGATGACTTATTAACTGATATTTAAACATAAAACACTATTTCTTTTATGTTAAACTCAATCTGTAACATTTGAAATTCAGTGTATTTTATAAATATTTTAATAACTGTTTTGTAGGAATGAACACATTTGTAACATTCATTCAAAATATGTACAGGTAGTCCTCGGGTTACGACGGTCTCGAGTTACGACGTTGCGCGGTTACGAAGCCTCCCATTGAAAAGCATTGCTTCGAGTTACGCCGTTTATGCGCCTTTACAGCAGGAGCTGAAATTAAACTTGGGGGAGCTGGGGAGCTGGAAACAAAACTTAAGGGAGCTTGCAACTTACAGGAGGGTGGGGGGTTTCCACTGACACGTTCAGTGAAACCTTACAGGAGCAGGTAGACCGGACCGGAGCAGAGACGAAGAAATGACCAGCTCCCAGTAAGAAATTAAATCTTTTTTTTCCTTCTTTATGGCTCTTAAATGTATGTGGTTTTTGATAATTATGTAGAGTAATGTGTTAGGATAGGCTAAGTGCTTGGTAAAAGTACAGTACTGTACTGTATGTATGAGGTGCCGTTTTGATGTATGAGGTGCTGTTTTGAAGTATGAGGTGCCGTTTGGACGTATTTTCCAACACGACGATTTTCGTGTTACGAACGGGCATAGGAATGGTGTCAGGATTCACACAGGACAGGACGAATCCAGTTGTGCAGGCAGGGACTCAGACTCAGAGGTACAAAATAAACACTTTAATAAACATAAATCAAAGAGCTGGCAAGGCAGCAAAACTTACATGTTAACAGAACCATCAGGACGGGACCAAGACAAGACCAGGCTGTACCTAACGACGACGCGACAATAACTGAGACACAGAACAGGGCTTATATACACACAGACAAGACGAGACGATCACAAACACCTGAGGACAATTAACTAAGACAGAGCAGGAACGGGAAGCTAAACCTAAAACATGAAAGTAACTAGGAACAGACCTGGAGGTAAAACTACGAGTAAATAAACATGAGACTAAACTGGAAGGGAAACTAATAAAACTAACAGACTAGGAACTGACTACAGGATGAGAGAACTGGAGGTAAACTAAGAATGAATAAACTGGAAGGGAAACTAATAAACTAACTGACTAGGAACTGACTAACAGAGGGGGACGAAGGGAGCCAATCCTGACAGTACCCCCCCTCAAAGACGCCCCCCGGCGTCCCCAAAGAACACCCCCCAAAAAACAAGGCGGGCAGAGGGAGGCACCGCAGGGATGGCGGGCACGGAAAAACACAAGGACAGGGGACAAACCCTAAAACACAGAACACAAAAAACGTCCAGACGGGCAGCGGCTCGTCCACCAGGCAGGTCGGGTGGTCGGCCAGGGCGCCGCCCCTCAGGCAGGAGCCGGTCAGGCGGTCGGCCGGGACGCCACCCCCCAGGGCGGAGACGGTCAGGCGGTCGGCCGGGACGTCGCCCACCAGGCAGGAGCAGGTCGGGCGGTCGGCCAGTCAGGCGGGCAGCAGGAAGGCAGCCCACCACCAGGAGCCTCCGTCGGTGACGAGGCCTCAGGAAAGTCGAAGACGAAGGTAGGACCCTCCAGGGTCCACCCAAAACAGGAGCACCCTCATGCAGTGCAGCGGCGCCCAGCCACAAGACGTCAACGGGCGTAGAGACGGGAATCGAGAAGTCGAAGGGCGTTGAGACGTCTTGTGAACCATCAAGCGTAGAGAGGTCGTGGGAACCCTCGATCGTTGAGACGTCGGCAGGCGTAGAGACATCGGGCGTTGACGCGTCCCGAACGACCATTGGCATGGGGACGTCGTCAGGGACGTCCGGCAAAGAGACGGAGACGAGAGTCGAGGAGTCATCGAGCGTCAAGACCTTGAGCCTTGAGATGATGTCGTCGAGCAACGAGGCGTCTGCGGCATTGGGACCCTCTGGAGACGGCGAGGGACCCTCTGGAGACGGCGAGGGACCCTCTGGAGACGGCGAGGGACCCTCTGGAGACGGCGAGGGACCCTCTGGAGACGGCGAGAGACCCGACGGCGAGAGACCCTCTGGAGACGGCAAGAGACCCTCTTGGAAGGAGTCCACCAGGACCCTCTCGGCACCGGACACTGGAGGGGGTCCCTCCTGGGACCCCTCGGGACCCTCCGAAGACGGAGGAGCGCCTGTTGTGCCTGGACCCTCCGTAGAGGCGTCTGTTGCGCTGGGACCCTCCGTAGACGTGGAGGCGTCTGTTGCGCCGGGACCCTCCGTAGACGTGGAGGCGTCTGTTGCGCCGGGACCCTCCGTAGACGTGGAGGCGTCTGTTGCGCCGGGACCCTCCGTAGACGTGGAGGCGTCTGTTGCGCCGGGACCCTCCGTAGACGTGGAGGCGTCTGTTGCGCCGGGACCCTCCGTAGACGTGGAGGCGTCTGTGCAGCAGAAGATGTGAGGGGCGTCCTCCTGGACCCCCTCGGAACAGGATACGTGAGGGGCATCCTCCTGGACCCCCTCGGAACAGGATACGTGAGGGGCATCCTCCTGGACCCCCTCGGAACAGGATACGGGAGGGGCATCCTCCTGGACCCCCTCGGAACAGGATACGGGAGGGGCATCCTCCAAGACCCCCTCGGAACAAGATACAGGAGAGGCGTCCGGACCCTCTGAGGATGTGGAGGCGTCCGAACCCTCTGAGGCTGGAAGCAGGGCAGCAGCGTCCCCTGGAGTCGGAGACAGGGCAGCGCCCTCTGGAGCCAGAGACAGGGCAGCGCCCTCTGGAGCCAGAGACAGGGCAGCGCCCTCTGGAGCCAGAGACAGGGCAGCGCCCTCTGGAGCCAGAGACAGGGCAGCGCCCCCTGGAGCCGGAGACGGCGGGGCAGCGCCCCCTGGAGCCGGAGACGGCGGGGCAGCGCCCCCTGGAGCCGGAGACGGCGGGGCAGCGCCCCCTGGAGCCGGAGACGGCGGGGCAGCGCCCCCTGGAGCCGGAGACGGCGGGGCAGCGCCCCCTGGAGCCGGAGACGGCGGGGCAGCGCCCCCTGGAGCCGGAGACGGCGGGGCAGCGCCCCCTGGAGCCGGAGACGGCGGGGCAGCGCCCCCTGGAGCCGGAGACGGCGGGGCAGCGCCCCCTGGAGCCGGAGACGGCGGGGCAGCGCCCCCTGGAGCCGGAGACGGCGGGGCCACTGGCCAGCAGGGAGCGTGGGAGGCGTCCTCCTGGACCCTCCCGAGACTGGAACCGTGGGACGAGTCCTCCTGGACCCTCCCGAGACTGGAACCGTGGGACGGGTCCTCCTGGACCCTCCCGAGACTGGAACCGTGGGACGGGTCCTCCTGGACCCTCCCGAGACTGGAACCGTGGGACGGGTCCTCCTGGACCCTCCCGAGACTGGAACTGTGGGAGGTGTCCTCCTGGACCCTCCCGAGACTGGAAACATGAGGGGCTCCCTTCTGGGACCCCTCGAGACAGCAGTAGATATGGGTGGCACCCTCCAGGGCCCACCCAGAACAGGAAACGTGAGAGGATTCCCTCAGGGACCCCTCTAGGGACTCTGGAGCTGCAGCAGGTTCTGGAGCTGCAGCAGGTTCTGGAGCTGCAGCAGGTTCTGGAGCTGCAGCAGGTTCTGGAGCTGCAGCAGGTTCTGGAGCTGCAGCAGGTTCTGGAGCTGCAGCAGGGTCTGGAGCTGCAGCAGGGTCTGGAGGTTCTGAAGCCGCAGCAGGGTCTGGAGCTGCAGCAGGGTCTGGAGCTGCAGCAGGGTCTGGAGGTTCTGAAGCCGCAGCAGGGTCCGAAGCTGCAGGTGTTGGAACTGCTGCGGCAGGATCTCCTTCGGCAGTAGAGACAGGATCTGAAAAGCCAAGACCAGGAGCCGAAGAGCTGGAACCAGGAGCCAAAAAGCTGGAACCAGGAGCCAAAGCGTCGACAGCCAACGAGTCTGCAACAGGCGATGAGTCGGGCAGAGAGGGGGCTTGAGACCCACATCTACCCCTTTTTCTGCGGTGGCGAGAAGCCTTAACTGCAACAGCCGATGAAGGCAGGTCAGCGCCTTCTGTTGATGACTGACTGGCTGTGGCAGTGATGGCTGCAGGATGCTGGTAGGTAACTGTTGTACCTGGAAACACTGTTGTGGCTGCAGGCTGGGAAACAGGGACTGATCTGAGTGTGGGTTCTTTAACTGATCTTATTTTCTTCAGAAGCTGACAATACTCAGGAATGGATAAGAGACCAGGTGTAGACGTCAACAGTCTTTCAGCAAGGGAGAGTAATAAATCTGAACTGGCCGGGTTAACTTCAGCTGAGGAAAATAACCTTTGCAAAGTACCGTTTATGTGCTGTAAGTCAGAAATGTTTATCACCCCAGAAAAACTTCCTGGGACGACCTCTACTGGTTCAATGTGACATTGTTCAGGTGACTGACCTGTGGGCTGACCCCCCTTCATCTGGTCACTAGATGAACGGGGAGCTGAGTGAGTGGTGTGAAGACCCGCCCCCGTGGGGTCGCTGTGACCGGGTTCACCGAACCGAGCCTGGACAGCTGTGAGCGACCGTGGAGCGTTTGTCTCCACCCTCACCGGAAACCTGGGAGATGAGGCCATGGAACTCGCTACCCCTGGAGCGCTGGAGTCGTGCCCAAAATACTCGGACTCGCTGGACCGGGTTTGATCAGCTGACCAAGATGGAGGTGCAGGTGAACGCTTCCGGTTCTTCTTTTTACCGCCTTTACGGCGGCGTGGAGGCTGGGGAAAAAGAGGAATACACAAATCGTCCTCGTCCTCTCCGGACGTCCATCCGGAAATGGCGAGAGGAGCTGGAACGTGAGACACACAAGGAAAAGACGTCGAGCGGTTCTCACGAAGCTGAACCCGTCCCTCCTCCTCGAGAACCTGGAGGGGAGAAGCCATATTCTCCACCCCCCGGCTGAAGTCCTCTTGGGCCGGCGTGGGAACGGTCCAGAAACCACCGCAACGAAACACGGCCCCCTCCATCCACTTGGACATGAGAGGTAGGTGTCTTTAAGTCTAAGGAGAACCCTGCCCGCTGGATTCTAAATATGGTCGCGTCGTACTGTCAGGATTCACACAGGACAGGACGAATCCAGTTGTGCAGGCAGGGACTCAGACTCAGAGGTACAAAATAAACACTTTAATAAACATAAATCAAAGAGCTGGCAAGGCAGCAAAACTTACATGTTAACAGAACCATCAGGACGGGACCAAGACAAGACCAGGCTGTACCTAACGACGACGCGACAATAACTGAGACACAGAACAGGGCTTATATACACACAGACAAGACGAGACGATCACAAACACCTGAGGACAATTAACTAAGACAGAGCAGGAACGGGAAGCTAAACCTAAAACATGAAAGTAACTAGGAACAGACCTGGAGGTAAAACTACGAGTAAATAAACATGAGACTAAACTGGAAGGGAAACTAATAAAACTAACAGACTAGGAACTGACTACAGGATGAGAGAACTGGAGGTAAACTAAGAATGAATAAACTGGAAGGGAAACTAATAAACTAACTGACTAGGAACTGACTAACAGAGGGGGACGAAGGGAGCCAATACTGACAAATGGAACTTCGTCGTAAGTCGGGGACTACCTGTAGTTTACTATTAACAAATCTGTAGCATTTTTTAAGAACCTATTAAGAATAAAATCTTCCAATCAAGCCCTGTTTGCACAAACTGTTGTGTTTGTAACTTTTCAGAATAACTCTTAACTCTTGCAGATACAAATTATCAGTACTGTGATGTAATGTAATAAACAAAGTGACATTTTTAAATGAATCATCATGTGACATTAGTATTGATCATCAGCATTTTTAATAATAATGCTTTATTTATAAAGCAAAAAGGGTAGCCTCCCTTCGCCTACGTGTGGGGGGACGGGCTCTGACTGTTGTTTGTGCCTATGCGCCGAACGGCAGCGCAGATTACCCACCCTTTTTGGAGTCCTTGGAGGGGGTATTGGAGGGTGCGCCTCCTGGGGACTCCCTTGTTCTGCTGGGGGACTTCAACGCTCACGTGGGCAATGACAGTGAGACCTGGAGGGGTGTGGTTGGGAGGAACGGCCCCCCTGATCTGAACCCGAGTGGTGTTCTGTTGTTGGACTTCTGTGCTCGTCATGGATTGTCCATAACGAACACCATGTTCAGGCATAAGGGTGTCCATATGTGCTCTTGGCACCAGGACACCCTAGGTCGTAGTTCAATGATCGACTTTGTTGTCGTCTCATCTGATCTGCGGCCGCATGTCCTGGACACTCGGGTGAAGAGAGGGGCGGAGCTGTCAACTGACCACTACCTGGTGGTGAGTTGGCTCCGATGGTGGGGGAGGATGCCGGTCAGACCTGGCAGACCCAAACGTATTGTGAGGGTCTGCTGGGAACGTCTGGCAGAGTCTCCCGTAAGACGGAGCTTTAACTCCCACCTCCGGGAGAGCTTTGAACACGTTCCGAGGGAGGCGGGGGACATTGAGCCCGAGTGGGCCATGTTTCGCGCCTCTATTGTCGAGGCAGCTTATCGGAGTTGTGGCCGCAAGGTTGTTGGTGCCTGTCGTGGTGGCAACCCTCGAACCCGGTGGTGGACACCGGCGGTGAGGGATGCTGTCAAGCTGAAGAAGGAGTCCTATTGGGCCTTTTTGGCCTGTGGGACCCCGGAAGCAGCAGATAGGTACCGGCAGTCCAAGCGGCATGCGGCTCGGGTGGTTGCTGAGGCAAAAACTCGGGCGTGGGAGGAGTTCGGAGAGGCCATGGAGAATGACTTCCGTACGGCTTCGAGGCGATTCTGGTCCACCATCCGGCGTCTCAGGGGGGGAAAGCGGTACGCGACCAACACCATTTATGGTGGGGATGGCGTGCTGTTGACCTCAACTCGGGATGTTGTGAGTCGGTGGGCGGAATACTTCGAAGACCTCCTCAATCCTACTGGCACGTCTTCCACTGAGGAAGCGGAGCCTGGGGACTTTGGATCGGGCTCTCCAATCTCTGGTGCGGAGGTCGCCGAGGTGGTTAAAAAGCTCCGCGGTGGCAAGGCTCCGGGGGTGGATGAGATTCGTCCTGAGTTCCTTAGGGCTCTGGATGTTGTGGGGTTGTGTTGGCTTACGCGACTCTGCAATATCGCGTGGACATCGGGGGCAGTTCCCTTGGATTGGCAGACTGGGGTGGTGGTTCCCCTATTCAAAAAGGGGGACCGTAGGGTGTGTTCCAACTATAGAGGGATCACACTCTTAAGCCTCCCTGGTAAGGTCTATTCAGGGGTTCTGGAGAGGAGGGTCCGTCGGATAGTCGAACCTCGGATTCAGGAGGAGCAGTGTGGTTTTCGTCCTGGTCGTGGAACACTAGACCAGCTCTACACCCTCAACAGGGTCCTGGAGGGTGCGTGGGAGTTTGCCCAACCAGTTTACATGTGCTTTGTAGACTTGGAAAAGGCATTCGACCGCGTCCCTCGGGGGGTTCTGTGGCGGGTACTCCGGGAGTATGGGGTACCAGGCCCATTGATATGGGCTGTTAGGTCCCTGTACGACCGGTGTCAGAGCTTGGTCCGCATTGCCGGCAGTAAGTCAGGCTCGTTTCCGGTGAGAGTTGGACTCCGCCAAGGTTGCCCTTTGTCACCGATTCTGTTTATAACTTTTATGGACAGAATTTCTAGGCGCAGCCAAGGTGTTGAGAGGATCCGTTTTGGTGGCCTTAGAATCGCTTCTCTGTTTTTTGCAGATGATGTGGTCCTATTGGCTTCATCAGCTCGTGATCTACAGCTTTCACTGGAGCGGTTTGCAGCTGAATGCGATGCGGCCGGGATGAGGATCAGTTCCTCCAAATCCGAGGCCATGGTCTTGAGCCGGAAAAGGGTAGCGTGCCCTCTCCGGGTCGGGGAGGAGGTCCTGCCCCAAGTGGAGGAGTTTAAGTATCTCGGGATCTTGTTCACGAATGAGGGAAAACTGGAGCGTGAGATCGATAGGCGGATAGGTGCAGCGTCCGCAGTGAAGCGGGCGCTGTACCGGTCTGTCGTGGTGAAGAGAGAGCTGAGTCAAAAGGCAAAGCTCTCAATTTACCGATCGATCTACGTTCCCACCCTCATCTATGGTCATGAGCTTTGGGTTATGACCGAAAGAACAAGATCTCGGATACAAGCGGCTGAAATGAGTTTTCTCCGCAGGGTGGCTGGACTCTCCCTTAGAGATAGGGTGAGAAGCTCAGTCATCCGGGAGGGACTCGGAGTAGAGCCGCTGCTTCTCCACATCGAGAGGAGCCAGTTGAGGTGGCTCGGGCATCTGGTTAGGATGCCTCCTGGACGCCTCCCTGGTGAGGTGTTCCGGGCATGTCCCACCGGGAGGAGACCCAGAGGAAGACCCAGGATACGCTGGAGGGACTATGTTTCTCGGCTGGCCTGGGAACGCCTTGGGATTCCCCCAGAGGAGCTGCTCCAAGTGGCTGGGGAGAGGGAAGTCTGGGCCTCCCTACTTAGGCTGCTACCCCCGCGACCCGACCCCGGATAAGCGGAAGAAAATGGATGGATGGATGGATGGATATTTATAAAGCACTTTAAACAACCACAGCTGCAACAAAGTGTTGTACATATAAAATCATTTTAACTACCGGTAATCATCACATCTTCTACTCTTTTAAAATAAATTATTTTTCACATACTGTATTTCATCATTGCTTCTTTAAAGATCTCCACACCTGAAATGCCTCATGAGAAACATCTGTCAGCTCAAAGCTGCTCTGACATTCTTCTGTCTGTTGTGAGCCACCAGGGGGCTAGTTCATTCATTCAACCTTTATTTATACAGGCTAGCCTCGTTGAGTCACAGGGACTCATTTACAAGAGGGACCTGTCTCACTCACACCAAACAACCATCCACTCTCACACTCACACCTAGGGTCAATTTAGAGTCACCAATCAGCCTAACAAGCATGTTTTTGGTCTGTGGGAGGAAACCGGAGTACCCGGAGGAAACCCACGCATGCACGGGGAGAACATGCAAACTCCACCCAGAAAGGCCCCGGACCGGGATTTAAACCGGCAACCTTCTCGCTGAGAGGCAGCAGCTCTACCAGTTGTGCCACCGGGCTGCCCAATAGTTAGCATTGAAGCTAGCGTGTTAGCTGGTGAAGTATCGCTCCACATTGTGTTTTGCTCTCACCACAGTCACTAATGAGTCACAGACGCACTTGTCTTTCAACACTGTGAAAGACCTTTTCCTCCCAGTCACTGTGCAAATGTGTTTTCTTATGTTTTTCTGCCATTTTCCCCTCTGGGAGGTCAAACTAGCTTGTAGCTGCCCCGCTGCAGAAATGGGGAGTGGTCTGATTCTGAATTTTGACCCCAGGCACGATTGCTAAATTGAAACATAAAACTATTTATTTTAAAAATGTTAATCATTTTCATTTCAAATATACATTGTTGCAAATGTTATTTCTTAAATTAAAAAAATATAATTGACAATTTTTACGTGGGGCTCCTTGATGAGTGCTAATTTTAGAACATGCCCCGCGGGCATCTCATGTGGTCCTTGCGGGCGACCAGGTGCCCGGGGGGACAGTTGAACACGGAGGCCTCCACCTCTGTTTAATGATGGACGGTTTCTTAACACAAAGATGGCCTCCTTTACTCCTCTCTCAAACTATCGTTCCTCTCAAAACCATCGTTCCTCTCTATCAAGGATGTGAAAATCTTCATCCCTGAAAGAGTAACCGCTGGCCTGGAGATAGACCGCATAGTCCTGGCCTGATGTATATATTATGTGTGTGCGTGTGTGTGTTTGTGTGCACGCGCGCGTGTGTGTGTGCGCACGCGCGTGTGTGTGTATATATGTATGTATGTATGTATGTATGTATGTGCACGTAGTCCCCGACTTACGAGCGCTCTTACTTACGAGGTTCCGGACTTAGGAATATGCATATCATAATTTTTTATTTTTTTATTTTTTATAAATGAATACATGTACAGTACTGTACAGTCACCAAGCACTTAGCCTATCCTAACACCGTTTTTAGAGATGAAGGAGTGAGTTGAATGGTCTATCTTTTACTGTTCGTTAGTCCGTTCGTAAGTCCGGAACGTCGTAAGTCGATTACGTCGTAAGTCGGGGACCACCTGTACTACTTACTACTTGTATTACTATTCCTACTTTGTGGTTTTTCACTTATTGTGGGTCTACGGATCCTCTGCGATAAACGAGGGGCTACTGTACTTAGCTTTGGTGGCTTGGCCCAGTGGGTAGAGTGGCCGTCCTTCGATCCGGGGGTCAGGGGTTTTGTCCCCAGCTCCAGAAGTGTGCTGAAGTGTCCTTTCGCAAGACACTGTTCCCCCACTGCCCAATTATATACTTACCATGTATGAGAATATTAAAAAGTCTGTGTATAGTGTGTAAAAGTATATAAATGAAAGCACAGTATGAGTGTAAAAATGTGATAAGAAAATTGATAACTTTTTTAAAATTGGTAACTAAATTATAGGTGAGGGTCAGCACGTAAATGGTTGTCTGTTTGTCCTGTGACGGACTTGCAACCTGTACTCCGCCTCCCACACCGTATGAGTATTATTTTCACCTTCTAACAACTCCTTTAACGTGTTGAAATTGTTTGATCAATACAAAGTTACATTAAAAAGAGAAACAGGTTCCACTCCTATAATAGACGAGCAATGATCCACTGAATAAAATGCCAACCACCTGAAGATGTCTTTTGGTAACGAGCATAAAGGTTTAGGGGAATTATCTTCTCAGCTACTGAACACAAATGATTGATGGCTCATAACAACAACATATGACCATCGAGCAAATAATGAATTATCTCTGGTAGTTTATAAAGACCTTTTCCAAGTTGTGAGATGGGTTTGTAACTGAGCTACTGCTTCCTGACAGGTTGGGATCGTGGGACGCACCGGTGCAGGCAAGTCCTCCTTGACTCTTGGTCTGTTCCGGATCATCGAGGCAGCAGAGGGACACATCCTCATCGATGGAGTGGACATTGCTAAGCTTGGCCTCCATGAGCTCCGCTCCAGAATCACCATCATACCTCAGGTCAGTGCAGAGAGGATGCAGATCAATCACACTTTATCAGTAGAAAACCATTACGTCATGAGTCCAAACCTTAGCCGTCACTGGAGAAAGTCACAAGTTCACACTCATTCCTTTATGGTGGTGGCCCGCTATTTTCTTTGTGTCACAAACCTGTTTCATTTAAAACAACTTTCTCACAGATACGTAGTATGTACAGTATATTGCTGGTACGTCAAAAACAACGACTGAATCAAATGCAGGAAACGGGCGCAAACAGAAGTGCTCATTTTTCTTTTCTGGTCAGTGACCAGTGTTCTCTCTAAGCTATGCGCCTGCGCACAAGAAAATCTATGCTGCGCAGTTGAACTGGCCACAAGGTTATCTCTCGTTTTATAATAAACTGTCAGCCTGAGCACAGCAGTCTGTACAGTCTGTATGCAGCAGCTGGAAGATGCGTGCAGAGAGGAAGACGGACACCCCCGTCTAAACAGACCTGTGTCATGAGATTTGTGTAGCTATAACAGAAGCTAATCAAGAGGTAAAAATGTCAACGAATGAAATCACAGGAGAACATTCATTCCAGCCAATCAGCATCTTCTGGAGTTTCAGCGCTACGTGCAAACTAAGTTTGAAGGAGCTAAAGCTACAAACAACCTTGACTTCCATCTCTTTTCCAAGCTTTGTTACTGCATATTTCATGGCACACTGAGGAATAATATTTGGCGTTATGTATTTATCACAGAAGTTTATGGTCATACGACGTCAAACAAAGGCAGTAAGTACCGTACTTTTCGGCCTATACTGTAAGTCGCACCGCCGTATAAGTCGCATTGTCCAATTATTGACAATAATTTGGAAAAATCCATAAATATGTTGCTTCGCCGTATAAGTCGCACCTGACGTCACCACGACGTAGCGCGTCACCGCTGACAACCCGGAAATGTGATCCGACCGAGTGTTCACCGCAGCTCTGCTGCAAATGTCTGCCACAGGAGCGCACAGCAAAGCGTTAAGAAGATTAACACTTAAAAACAATTATTTGTTTGATAAAAATTATAGCAAATATGTGTCTGAGCTGAACTTTTCTTTAATAAATGAACGTAATTGTGAAATGAGCTGGATTAAAAAATTTGTTTCGCTACTTCTGATGAAACAATACGTGCGCGCGCAGCAGGCGGAAACCCTGCGTTTTATTAAAATTTAACAAGAGAAACACCTAATAAAATATATTTGTTAGCTGACATTATTGTAAAAGTGTCTCTCGCTCCACTGACATGATTTTCTAACTTTTCAAAAAATGGCACAACATATATAAATATTAAGATTGACCCCTGACCGTTTTTGCTAAAATAATGTGAAATGAATGAAAATTCCTCTCAAAAATAGTTTAAAATTAGCGCCGTTTTTTTACACGGTAAATTCGGGTTTTTCCGGTCACGTGATTGTAACGTCAGATAAAGAACTTTGCTCCAACCGCACATTGAATACAATGGACAAAAATATAAACGCATCCGTCGAATTTAGCCATTTAAAACTGTAGATATTAGCGATATGGCTTCAGTTCGTGAAGAAGAAGTTATTTTGAGTGATGAACAACAAACAGCAAAGTTCCATTTTGCCGTGTTGCTTGTTTTGTTTTCAGGAGAGGTTGCACATCCATGAAGTGAGCACCAGATGTCAGCAAAGCTACCGTGAACTCTTACAGAGCTCCGTAATGGAGAAATATATAAACGTATCCGTCGAATTCAGCCATTTAAAACCGTAGATATTAGCGATTTGGCTTCAGTTCGC